>JAWPHD010022422.1:0-25146 GCA_037043455.1 Cyrtodaria siliqua | reverse complement strand
CTGATCATTTGTGGGTCATCAAGCCCATTTGTTTGTGGTTTTAAAGCAGAATAACGCATAAGCCGGCGCTAGGGGTCATTAAGGCTTTTACAAATTATATTACCTCTCATGACTCATTACAACCGAGTCTGCTATTTTTCTCTCTTGTTTGTGTTGTTTGCTTCCAAGAGATTCCCTTTTCAGTACTTGCGTTCTCTAAATACATGTGGTCCATTGGAAATATTTGATTGTACTTTTAAATGTTCTGCGTAGGAAAAAAAGTGTAAGAATTAGTTATTGCAAAGTATTGCACTTTTATGACTATCATCAACATTTAATTGTTTTTAAATCAAATGTACTGTTCTACATATCTATATTTGAGCCTTTTTCATTTCTTAGTATATGTAGGTATACATAAAAGTCGAATGGGAAACTTAGCATTTACAGAACACAGTAAACCAAAAACACGCATTCAAAACAAAACCAATAACAATCGAAGTACGAGATACAACAAACATAAGTATTGACAAAAGGGATACGGCATTGGAATGGTCATTGTCAACAAGGCCGCTGGGTTATACCAGGTTCTAGGATGCACCAAATCTCACTCTTACCTTATTGTTATCCAAGTTAAACTGGACAGTGTAAATAAAGAAATCCCGCCATGCTATATCCTCCAACAGACTAGACAGTATTAATAGGAGATAAGTAAAGAACAAAGATGATCATGTATATATGAATAAAAAAGGCATAGACTGTCATAAAGTATGTAATCAGTGTCTTGAAGGAAGCCAGGGTAGTAAGGGAATTAACCGTTGACGTTAGTTATTTTCACTTTTCTAGTCGTTCTTTTGTTAAAATTATATTAGCATTAAAAGCGTCTGTGAATTGATATGTAATAATAAGCTTTCGTTAAGTGGACACTGTCTACCGCTGTCATTAACGCCATTTATCACATGGCTTCTTGCAGTGTAATGCAGCCTAATGTTTCGGTAAGTGGACACTGTCTACCGCTGTCATCAATGCTTATCACATGGCTTCTTGCAGTGTAATGCAGCCTAATGTTTCGGTAAATGGACACTGTCTACCGCTGTCATCAATGCTTATCACATGGCTTCTTGCAGTGTAATGCAGCCTAATGTTTCGGTAAGTGGACACTGTCTACCGCTGTCATTAACGCCATTTATCACATGGCTTCTTGCAATGTAATACAGCCATGTTTTACATATCATAATGCACGAGTCGTTTGTACTAAACGGTGAGTATAATAAAGTAGTAAAACCGTTAGGTCCATATGCCAATATCATTAAGAGTTAAATATCAATCATATATGAAATCTTACTTTATACAATGCAAGTAAAAATAATTCAATTTGTATGCTTTTATATAGTGCTATTTTGATATACAGGCCCATAGCCAGCCCTTAAATTAAACCGAGGCAAATCCTTTTTTGTGGGGTCCGGTGGCATTCGCCTACCTTTCCATTCCGTATTTTATTTGGATTTCCTGCATTTTTTTGCACTTCCCGGCCAATGTTTTAAGTACGACATATTTGACAACTATTGATAATGTATCGATATTGAAGTTGTTTTTATAAAACACTATGTACATTGTCAAAAATTTAACCGAGGCAGCTGCCTCGGAGCTGCCTCGGTGTGACTCAGCGTAGCTACGGGCCTGATACAGCTGCATTACATACATCTGACTTCATTTAATCATAAACGATTTTTGATTTCATTTAAAGAAACTAACCCGCTAAATAACGGCAAAACATTTATCAAAACACTATCCAGGTGTTCAGATTTTATATTAATGTATATATGCCTCTTAAAAATATAGGTTTATTCACGTGTTCTTAAAATATCCGTGATTGAATATGCGTAAAATGTGAATTGGTAACTCTTAATTCGATGCTCCAATTTTGGAGTTTGATCTGGCTGGTTAGGCCGTTTATATTGTGTCTGTAGAGTTTGGATTCTCAAAATATGTAAGTTATTTATATATACCTCGTTGATAGTAGGTTTAGAAAAGGGGTACGGTGTAAAGTTTGCCCGTTGATGGTGGGATAGGGATTTTAACAATGTCGCCGTGTAAAAGGTAGATGGACAACATTAAAGTGAGTATGTCACGTCTTTTGACTGTGTTTAAAGTAAATAAAAGAATCCTATATTCTTGACAGTGTTTTTCATTGTAGTAATCTCACTGAATATAATGCTAATACTTTCGTGCCATATCAGTTGGATAAATTGGGAACATAACGCCTCATATCATGTTATATTAGGACAGTAACCTCAGAAGGAAATGAGAAGAAGGATGGATTTTTCATTGAAAAAATGCCTTCATTAGGAGAAAATTCACGCGGTCTGTAGGTCTCTCTAAACAGTTAATTTTCTTGCCTTCCATTGCCAGTCACTGTAGGGACTTTCTGGCGCTTAAAAAAAGATATGTGTTATTCGGTTCTTGTGTATTTCTTAAACTGTGCAAATAGATTCTCTTTTTTTGTTGCAGGTGACAAGAATGGGACAAGTTCATGATTTCATACAGGTTTGGATATGCCTGAATGTTTCTGAACCCAGATCTGAGCATCTAATACCGGGTAGTAATACACTTGAAAATCTAAATTCAAGAGAGCCTCTTCAAACTATTGATATTTAAAAAAAGTAAATTGGTCGACCCCTTTTTTTTTGCTGGATAATTCGAGCAACAGAACTGAATTGAACTGAATGTTGTTTAACGGCTCATCAACACAGTATAGGTTATTTAGAGCCGTCCCAGAGAGAGGGGAATGATACATAGGAATCCGGGAACCTGCCCTACTCTTATTAACGAAAAGTTTCCTATGGTTCTTTAACGTGCTCGGAGGATAGACCGATACACGGGACCGCCCGGTTTACGTCCCCATCCGACGGACGAGGCTAAGGGAACGTGTCTTGCCCAAGAACACACCGACGGAATCTTCAAGTTTCATAAAGAAAATATTTTTAAGAAAATTCAGGAAGTGGTCCAGAGGGGTCCTATATATAGAGAGCAATGTAAAATTAACTGTGTTGTGAGACGTGTAGTTCTAAACTTCGATGCCTTATCCACTGAACTACCGTAGTGATTAAGTCGTCTGAGTGACCTATATCTATCTGTATTAATCGCACAGCCGTAGCCAATATTTATTAGCCGATTTATTAGCCATTTTTTTTGTAGTCCTAGTAATTGACAGTCTAAAAGAACACACACTTAAAGAATTACCACCATTCACTGATGTCTTTATTACATTTCGGAGCAACCATAAACCTCGTTGTAAAACACGAGGCAACTTAAACAAGTGACGTGCGACTTTTGTAATTGCGCGGTTTTAATCGTGTAGTCCAGTATGGGAAGCCATAACCGTCAAAATGTGGATATTTACAAACCATTCAATGACAGGCCATTTAATTCAACATGAAGTCATTTGATGACGTACATATTGATTCGATGCGACGTGTAAACTCGGTTCATTCGTTACAAAGTGAATTGATACGGTTCAAAGTGAAATGATACGGTGTAAAATGTCTAACCATACGACGCAAAGTCATTTGATGACGTACATATTGATTCGATGCGACGTTTAAACTCGTTTCATTCGTTACAAAGTGAATTGATACGGTTCGAAGTAAAATGATACAGTGTAAAATTTCAAACCATACGACGCAAAGTCATTTGATGACGTACATATTGATTCGATGCGACGTGTAAACTCGGTTCATTCGTTACAAAGTGAATTGATACGGTTCGACGTGAAGTGATACGGTATAAACTCGGTTCATTCGTTACAAAGTGAATTGATACGGTTCGAAGTGAAATGATACGGTGTAAAATTTCAAACCATACGACGCAAAGTCATTTGATGACGTACATATTGATTCGATGCGACGTGTAAACTCTGTTCATTCGTTACAAAGTGAACTGATACGGTTCGAAGTGAAATGATGCGGTGTAAAATTTCAAACCATACGACGCAAATAGAAATCATTCAGTGCAATGACAAACCATTTGACAAAAAAACTAATGCAATACAATCAAATACAAGTCGGTACGATGAAAACTTAAACGATTCATCGAAAAATGTAAAGTGATACAGAACAAAGTAAATCAGCATGATGCAATATGAATCAGTTTAACGCAAACACATTTAGTCTGGTTGTAAGTAAAATGATCGGGCGAAAACACAGTCGGTGCGATGCAAACGCAATCCGTTCGACAGAAACTTATTTCATTACGTGTAAAGTGAAACGGTGCGACATCTGGCGGCGATATTTGCCACATCACTTGCAGGGTTATTTCCCCTACATAACATATATATTATGATAAATCAAAGTACTGAAAGTACTGAGAATGCAAGGTTTGATAGGAAAGACTGTATGAATATTTGCACGATCAAATTTCCATTAATTTTACATAGTTTTAGCCAACTTGGCGATCTTTGGCGACCTACCAAAATCTTAGAGGGTCAATCCATTCCAAATAGATTGTGATCAATTGTCATTAAACTATTTCAAATCTAGACTAGAATAATATTTTATGAAATTGCTGATGAATAGACAGATTTGTGATTTGTGTTCATGGCCAAACTGTCACTCAAGATGACCTCCATGTCTAAAATTATGTCATTTACAGAGTGGCGTGTATTAAGTAGTCTTCCGGGAACAAGATGCACAAGAGGGCCTGTATCACTCTACTGGCTTGAATAGTCTAAGGCCGGAAAACAGTTTTTGTCTCGCCTTTTCGAAGAAATAAAGAGACATAGGTGTTGCTTTTCCGGCGGCGGTGGCGTCAACATTCAACTTTTGCGTTTAGGTAATTTTCTCACAAACTGTATGCACTAGACCTTTCAAACTTTGCTTGTAGTTATATCTTGGGTGGTACATCGCAACGTGACAAAGCAAATGTGGAAGTGACCTTGACCCTCCAAGCAAAGGGCAGATAACTTAATAATTTTTAGGTTCAACTTTCGCATTTAGGTCACTTTTTCACAAACTGTATGCACTAGACCTTTACAACTTTGCTTATAGTTGTATCTTGAGTGGTACATCACAACGTGACAAAGCAAATGCGAAAGTGACCTTGACTCTCCAAGCAAAGGGCAGATAACTTAATTGTTACCTTCAACTTTTGCGTTTAGGTCACTTTTTCACAAACTGTATGCACTAAGACCTTTCAAACTTTGCTTATAGTTGTATCTTGAGTGGTACATTGCAACGTGACAAAGCAAATGTGGATGTGACCTTCACCATCCAAGCAAAGGGCAGATAACTTTAATTGTTACATTTACATCACTCTCTCATGAACTATAATTATGCACTAGATGTTTTAAACCTAATTTATAGCTTAATCTTTTGAAGAAAACATATTCTATTTTGACATAGTTGTGTCTTGGGTAGTGCATCTTTTTGGATGCATGGATTTCATCTATGATCTTGACCTACTTTCTGGAGCTGATGATTTTTAGTGTTGAGATACCACAACGCTACATTGCAATACGACATCGCGACATAATTGTCGCGATGTCATATTGCAATGTCGCGACAACGCAATGCAATGTCACGACATCGCGACAACTCGACATTGAGATACGACAACGCTACATTGCAATACGACATCGCGACATAATTGTATTGCAATGTCACGTTGTCGTGACATTGTATTGCGTTGTCGCGACATTGCAATATGTCGCGATGTCGTATTGCAATATAGCGTTGTCGTATCTCAATGTCGAGTTGTCGTATCGCAATGTCGCATTGTCATATCGCAAAGTCGCGAAGTCGCATTGTCGGGTGTCGCATTGTTGCCCACGACAATGCGACATTGTATCTGGCCCCAACCGGACACCGTTTGAAACAGCACATGGCTGCAGCATTTTAACCTACTTCGTCCAGCTAGGTTCTGTTCTGTTTCTTCTTCTTGTTGTTTATTTATCAAAATTATGGTCACTTTTACCCGTGTATTTACTTATAGTCAATTTCAATTCTTCTTTCCAACAATAAATTTGTATTTTATTTTTTTAGTAAATACTACAGTAAAGTTTCTTTTCAATGTGTGGGACAGACATAGGGAAGTTGAATCAACGGGTTGTGCCTCTTGTTAAGTTATTTGTACCTGCAGCAGAAGACGTTTTCTAGGTTACGCCACTGAACTTGGACAAGTTCAAAACCAGTTGCATCAGACTAGACACATCAGAGTTATAGCCTTTGATTAAAAAAACCCTGTTTTTCGGTAGGCCTTAGACTATTCAAGCCAGTAGAGTGATACAGGCCCTCTTGTGCATCTTGTTTCCGGAAGACTACTTAATACACGCCACTCTGTAAATGACAATTTTAGACATGGAGGTCATCTTGAGTGACAGTTTGGCCATAAAACACAAATCTGTCTATCCATCAGCAATTTCATAAAAAAATATTCTAGTCTAGATTTGAAACAGTTTAATGACAATTGATCACAATCTATATGGAATGGATTGACCCTCTAATATTTTGGTAGGTCGTCAAAGATCGCCAAGTTGGCTAAAACTATGTAAAATTTATGGAAATTTGATCGTGCAAATATCCATACAGTCTTTCCTATCAAACCTTGCATTCTCAGTACTTTCAGTACTTTGATTTATCATATATTATGTAGGGGAAATAACCATGCAAGTGATGTGGCAAATATCGCCGCCAGATGTCGCACCGTTTCACTTTGCACGTAATGAAATCAGTTTCTGTCGAACGGATTGCGTTTGCATCGCATCGAATCAATATGTACGTCATCAAATGACTTTGCGTCGTATGGTTTGAAATTTAACACCGTATCATTTCACTTCGAACCGTATCAATTCACTTTGTAACGAATGAACCGAGTTTATACCGTATCATTTCACTTCGAACCGTATCAATTCACCTTGTAACGAATGAACCGAGTTTACACGTCGCATCGAATCAATATGTACGTCATCAAATGACTGCGTTGTATGGTTTGAAATTTTACACCGTATCATTTCACTAAATTTGAACCGTATCAATTCACTTTATAACGAATGAACCGAGTTTACACGTCGCATCGAATCAATATGTACGTCATCAAATGACTTTGCGTCGTATGGTTAGAAATTTTACACCGTATCATTTCACTTTGAATCGTAACAATTCACCTTGTAACGAATGAACCGAGTTTACACGTCGCATCGAATCAATATGTACGTCATCAAATGAATTCATGTTGAATTAAATGGCCTGTCATTGAATGGTTTGTAAATATCCACATTTTGACGGTTATGGCTTCCCATAGTCCAGGTCATGTTATTGCCGGAGCCTCCGGCTATATTTATCTCGGACTCAGAAAAAGCTGCTATGAGTGTTGGACTGTGTATTACTGTTCATAATACAACTGTATTTTAGTAATAATACCGGGACGCAGTCAAATTGGTATACAGGCATTTTATGGGTCTTCTACTACTTAAAGTACTGATCAATTTTAGGGATACAGTCTACACATTATGATTTGCGCATGCGCGTAGAACTTGTTCTAACTGTTGTTTTATTACAAGAATTAGATGTAAATTTCAGGGATACAGTCTATAAATCTGTTCTCAGCGTACAAATACAGCTGGTTCCAAATCGGTATCAGATTATTGACTGATGTTAAACTTTATTAAAGGGACAAACGGAAATCTTGATTTTTTAAAAGCTCGCTTCGCTCATTAGTTTTTCTACATAACTTGCATTTGTTCAATAATTAATATTAATTTTAAGAACAATATAAATGATATTACTAACTGTTTTTGTGTACAGCTATATATACATGTATCTCTTGTTGGTGCTGTCTGATTTTAAAATTAGCAACTCCATTTCAATCATTAAACAGAGTTGATGAAACTTAAACTGAAGCATTTTCTAAAGAGTTTGAATAGGTCTGCTCCACTGCTACTTATTCTCATGAACTACCCTTTTCTAATGTAAATTTGCATTGCTAAAAACTGAGATTACTTCACAGACGCTAATCTGTCAATCCAATTGCTATTATATTATCATTAAGTTGTCTTTTTGTTTATAGCTATGACAATTTACCAATCATTCATATTCTAACCATGCTATTTTCACAATTCCTCACATTCTAATTATGAAACAACATTCTATTTAGTGATACATTACACATACTATTTCAGATGTCTATCATATTCATATTATATCATTATACAACACAGATTCATTACCCTTACTGTTTTCTTATGTAACTGTTCTGACCGGCTTGTGATACTTTGTATCATTATTTGCTTGTATGTTTATATGATGTACAATTCAAAAACAAAATTCTCATCGGGACGAACAGTGTGTTATAAATTTAAATATGTGATTAGGAGAGCACAGAAATACTAAAAGCGGTGGAAATGAAATTAAGTTGACATCACCTTCCACAAAACAATAAAAAAATAAATAATTAAAAATGTATTTTGTCATCATGCAATGTAGCTTGCCATTATAAAGGGTACCTCCGTTATTATATACTGTGTTTCCGTCTGCATATGCTTTTGTCTTTCTATAGCGCCGTGTGGGTTTTGGAAAAGGAAAGCGCCACAGATTATCCAGTGATTAAATTCCCCGAATTCATTTACTGCTGCTATTTTCTTTTTTATCAATTTCATTAAAGTTTCATTAAAGTTCTTTATCATAATGTCTGTTCTTTTATGTGTTACTTGAGAGGTGGTAGAAAACAATGACCGTGGCTTCAGAGAAAAATGTAGTGTTAACAACAACTCTGCAGCTGATTTATTTATAAAGCTGAAAGCGCTCGATATAAATTTGTTGGTTTAAGCACTGTTTGGTTAATAACTTGTCTCACATTTATGTTTTTAAATACTTATTTTCCCAGAATCTTCCGCGATCCAGTGCTCCAGAAAGGGTCTTGTAAGATGTATACTATTCGTTACCTATATATTTTATATATTTTATCTCGATGTAGATGGAAGGTGGTACTTGAATATTCATTCTTGATGGTGCCGTATAACCTGTTTGTGTTGGTGGGTAAAACCCAATTCGATTCATTTTGTCTTTATATAGACTGGCTTTTAAAATTAGAATCATTTTGTCTTTTTAGCATCATTAGATACAATTATTTTGTCTTTATGTAAAGAACTTTTTTTATCCACTCCTATAGGTATATTTAGCTTGGCTTACTGTTGAACGTGACTATTTATGTAGGGTTTATGCAGGATGGATATTATTCTAGACCGTGTTAGATGCAGTATGTGGCTCGTGTCCATGTGAAAGGACATATTCCATCTCTGCTCCTATTGGCTAGGCTGTCCAGATCTTCCTGTAATAGTACAATCTCTCCCAACGTCTAAGAAAGTAGCCTGCGATCACATGATAATTTGTCACATGACCATAACCATTTTAGTGGCATGATAACCTGTAGTGAGATACAGGTTGTTGTATTCCATTGTAAGAAAATGAAGGTACTATGTATATATTATTGATAGGTATATAATAAAACACAATTCTGCTGTAATTACTACGATTTGTTTTTGCATTGTCATTATTTGATATAACACTTTTCCTGAAGGTTAAACTGACTTGCGTAAATGATAATACCCACATCCTGACACACACAAAACAAAGAAAGGGAGCATATGTAATGGCCTCTGTCAAGTCATTGAGTGCTTGCTTTTTTTTTTTTTTTTATATTCATATATACATGCTTATCTATGTGCTATACTTATATAGCCTTTTAATGCTGCCTTGTTTTGTTAGAGAATATAACCTATGGGGAGAGGGGTTTCAACACCAGCGGTATTTTGTTGCCACTGACCGTTCCAAGGCAGCAGCCCTATTGGCAACCATTTTATGTTTGTGATGTTATGCCTTATTGTTTGTTTCTGTGTGCGTTTTTGGTTGATATTGGTCCTTGAATGCTGTTTATCATTAAGTGAAAAACTGCATTGTTGTGATAGTAGGTATTATACAGAAGAGTAAAGTGTTTATTTTGTTCTTGATAATGAAACGAAACAAATGTCATGTAAACAGCTTTTGTTTTGCAGGGACTCCCGCAGTCTTGATTCTAGTGTGCCCAAGCTCCTTTTTTAAAAAGTATTAATATTCATTGAAACAATTCAAAGCCATTTGTTTAAACATATACTAATCGTTAATTATATCGCACCCATTATAATTATGGTGATGGGAAGGAGGTGAAGGATTTTGTGGGTAAGGTGGAGATGGGGTGTGGGCGGGCAGATGTTTATTAATTTTGTGACCCAACCCTGGAAATGGGGTTGGTGGTGGGTGGGGTCTTTATTTATGTACGAATAACTTGCAATCCAGCCCATTTGCTTGATATATACAAAATAAAGCAGTGCATGTAAAGTAATAGTAATTTAGGACTACCATTTACGTAAGTCATGTAGACTGAGTCAAGGATTAACTGTATTGAATTGAATTGGGGTTTTAAGGCGCACCAACACATGAAAAGGTTATATGGCGCCTAACAGGCATGAACATGCCAGGCTCATCTGCCATGTACATCGAGATAAAATATGGAAAATAGGCCTAGAACCTTTTCACCCTGAACTGCAGAGTTGCTGCAAATTCTATCGTAGAAACTCCATTTACGCTGGAGCCACGTTTATTGTTTTTCTGCCACTGCTCTTTTGATGCGAGCGAGATAGCACCTGAAACAATGCAGAGATCATGATGAAGACCTTAAATGAACATGAACAAAAAATGACAAAATGAACATAAATTTGTGGGGATTCTACCCCTCTGCCTAACCCTCCAAAGGGATCTGCAGTGGCCCTGTTCTTTACCCCGTGACCAAATGGGGGCACCCGGGAACCATACGGGGCGGATTAACTGTACCCTTGATTAACTGTACCCTTGACATATAATTATAAACACTAAGTTGAATGAAACAGCGTTCATAATATTGCCTTTAAACTACTACGAAGCAATACTTGTTGAGAAAAAAGTCAGTTATCCTAAGTGCACTTAGAACAGTTTAATGCGTTAAAACCGTAAAAGCATTTATGGAGTTGTATTCCCATTAACAGCACATAAAACCGATATAACTTTCAGCGTTTTCGGTAACTCTAGTATTCGTTTTAACTTAATTTGTATAATGGAGGTAAAAGCGGAGATGTATTGTGTCATTATTTTTAAAAGCAATGACCTATAAATGCTAAGACAATACTTAGTGTTTTGTGTCTCCCGAACGCTCCTGAACGAATTACCAAAAATGCACTTACGGATCGCGAGTGTTTATGGGACGTTATATCAATTTGTACAGACATTCAAATGAAATATTTGAATACCAGCGATACGTTATTGAGCTTTAACAGGATACTAAACCGTTCTTCACAAACAGGAACATTAAATACAATCATCTACTGGTAGATCCTAATTGAAAACACTTGTAACAGGCACGTTTACGGGCAACACTAACATTATGTACACCACCGTGTGACAGCACCTAATTTGTTTTAGTTTGTTTTTATCGCAAGGCTTTCGTAGCGATATTAAGGTCATTTCGAAGAATTTGATCAAATTAAAGAACCATAGGAATCTATTCGATAATAAAAGTAGGGAACGGTTCCCGGATTCCTATGTATCCTTCCCCTCTCTCTGGGGCGGCTCTAAATAACCTATACTGTGTTGATGAACCGTTAAACAACATTCAATTCAATTCAATTCAAATATATGTTTGTGATGTTATTTTTTACTAAATGTGTTTGTGATGTACTTGTTGAATCACCCACCTTTTCGTAGTAATTATTGTTGTAGTGACTGTATTCTGTGAATGCTACTCTTCCTGCTGGACTTATAACCTTTTCTTTTTTTAACATCAAGTGCACACGCAGACACAGTATATAATAAATGTAACACCAGTAGCGTTTGACCCAGTCTATATGTATGCATGCAACTTCAACAAGGATGTGTACCTCTCTTATAAAAACATTATTTATTATTTACATATTGGGACACTGGTCATTAGGGGAATATAACGCCAGCAGAGTTTGTATAAATTTCGATAACTGAGACAGATAAAGTAGTACTTCTAGCTTGTACTTTTTTATGACGAACATAGCGCATAGTACATGCTTTACTGCTGCTACTGCTGCTGCTACTGCTGCTGCTGCTGCTGCTGATAGGCAAATTAACAAAGGGACAAGAGAACTGTAATACAGTATCACAGCCTACTCAAAGAGTCAAGCATGATGAAACGTACCATGATGACGCACGATCGGTGCCATACATTCATGTATTAGATAATGTATGCACGTTTACATTTCAACAAATTATTCAGAACATCAGCTTAACAAAGGGCATTACAATTGCTTTGCATTTTGTTAAATGAATACAGATGACTCGCATCCCTTTAGATAATTTCGTCGAATACTGTTTACCATTGCAATAGTTCCAAAATATATTGTTTCGATTGTGTTTTCCAGTCTTTGTTTTTCGTTTTATTTTATAGAACAAGAGACGCCTTCTATTCTGCTTTAAACCGGATCAGTTTGCAACACATTACATTTATAATGGTTGACACATTTACAGTTCGCCACTATGATTTTCTCTTTGAATGTGCGATGACCTGCCAGATTGTGGACACTATGATGAAGTTTACCTAAATTCTTAAAGGACGGTAGCGTTTGATGTTTGTCTTTAATCTTGTCGTGTCGTACCCTTACTAGTTTTTAGCCAGTTTATGGGATGGCGAGTTGTCCGTCGTCAGTCTGTCCGTTAACGTTTACCTCTTTCGGACGATAGGGCCTTCATTGTTCATCCGATCTTTACGAAACTTTACCAGATTGTTTATAACAGAGAAAGCTCGCATACTTTTGAAAAACCAGCCTAATCGGGCCAGTAACAGCGAAGTGACGGCCCTTGATTTAGTTAAAAATGCTATATTTTGCCTCGCTAAGACGATAGGACTTTCATTGTACATTCGATCTTTACGAGTCTTTCATATACACAAAGCTGAGGCCTGTGGCAGGGTTATCGAGAATGGCTTCAACATACCCTCTTCCAAGCCCAGTCACCAGATGTAGGCATTTCAGAGGTGGATCTAAAGGCTATGTCTCCAACAATGTCCAATACAACCTGTTAAACAACTCAGCAGGTATGCTTGATTAGAGCTACTGTAATTGGTGACATGGATTTGTTGTAACTTGGAACCATTGCATGTCAACAATTATTTTGCGACATGAACATGCACTTCCTCTTGTCACACATTTTGCAACAATCACAACTTTTGAAATTGTATAGCATGTGCAACCTCAATATAGCATTTCCAGATTTTGCAAGTGCAGGTTTGAGCCTTTTCAGCAAATGAGGACATTTCATTACATCTAGTAAGTGTGAAAAGGAGATACTTAAATAGCTTAGGTTTAGTGAAGTCTTGTTTGACATATGTCACATGCAACACACGCATTGTATCCATCTCTTCGTGAACTGATGGAGATAAGTCTGCATCATACTCTCTTTGTTTTTCATCTCTGTTTTATTGAACGTATTTAGTTTCTCTTCTAGAGCTCTGCTTTTGTTTTGCATGATGACTGTCACCTACTAAACCTTCTCCAAGTGACATTCAACAACGGGTAAAAGAACTTGCTAATCACACTTACTAATGTTTTGTAATCATAAAAAAGGCATTTTAAGGCAGCTCGTATAGTCTGATTTAAATCCAAAAAAGTTTTCCAAAGTAAGAAAAGGCTGGTAAGATACCCTCATCCGCCGATAATCCAAACCCAATATGATACATATATTTGCGAGAAGAGAAAGCAAGTTACAGAATCTGTTGTAAGTTGGAGATCACTGAGGAAAGAAAACATGTTCTGGCGTATCTATTTAAGGAGAGACTTGGTTGTGTCGTCTACAAGCTCAGTTGCAAACGTGTCATGCTTTGCATGACATAATTTACCTATTTGTTGAGCAATTTTTGTCACACGAGAGTCGTCTATGTAACGTAAGTCAAGCACCAGTAAATCCTCAATTTTGTCTTTGAATATAGTCAATATATTTTCCAATTCCTCTGCTGTGTCACTCAAACTGTCTTATGAACACCTTTAACTTTTTCATGCTGGTAAAGATCAAAGTCCTTTCTTTAGCAGCGCCTGATAAATTATAGCAATAACTGAAATTAACAGATAACTCAGGCCATATCTGGTTCAAAGATCATTCAATGTGGAAGCTGCGAAGGCTGGAGAAAACGTAGAGTTAATCCGAAGTGAAATTTGATTTAAACGTGCAAATCAATCCCTTAACACCTTAACCATACGTGCATTTAAATAATTCTTTATTGCAAAATTGACAAACAAATACTATGCCAAGAAAACTGAGTGAACACATTCAACATATTAATTACTTTCTTACAAACAACTATAAAACGAATTACACTTTTTTACTATTTTGAACATGTTTGGCGGCCATTTCGAAAACGGTAGCCATGTTGAACTTAAAATATACCCAGTTGTACTTCATGATCCTTTGTCTATCATTTTGTGGAATTTGTTGCGATTATCATAATATATTTGTTAAAACCTGATACATATAGGTTCAGTTGATTATTTATTACGTATTTGGCGGCCATTTTGAAAGACCAGACGTGGGTCCAGAGCCAGTTTTTTTTCAGTATGGTATTGTCTAGCTATGTTCAAAGTTTGGTGCTTTTGTCAGACAATGCACATTTTTTTCACCAATCTGCCCCACTATTGTCATCTTTAAAATGGTTGTCTGTTTCTATGCGTGCTTTTGGTTAACTGTGGTCCTTGAATGCTTGAATTTCCTGTTCGACTTTTTTTTTTTAACGAACGTTTTCCCTTTTTTTTTTACCTGTTATCGACAACATCACAAATACACACACATTCACTGAAAAATATTATAAAACTGGGCTAACTCAGTCAGTTGATAAATAGCGTTATTTCTATCGATACATTTCTTTATCCTTTGTTCGTTTTATGTGTGTGATTCAATGTATTTCTAAGCGCATATCGAGGAGTAAGTGCAAAAGTATTGTAACTACATATAAATAAAGACTAGTTTTGCACTGAACCCTCAATATGTCCACCAAAGACCTTCGAAAAAACGCACCAGAAAATATAGATTACACATTTCAATATTAAAATAGTATTACGCTGAAAAGATAATGTGTATGTTTCGTTGAAATGACATTGAGACTAATCCAACTACATTATCAAACGAACATGAAGTTAAAATGAAAAATGTGTTATGAGTAGGCTGTGTTGCCTAATGGTAAGATATACAGATTGTCTATTCGGATTTCACGAACTCGAATCCCGTATTGAGCGGGTCATTCTTTAATGATTAGGACGGTGATATTTTTGATATCATGTTATATAAACGAAATACGCATTAAGTTGATGTTCTGGTATACGATTAGACAATACATGAAGCATATTTTTGAAGTTTTGATGCCTCCTCTGAAGAGGCATAGAGGCGTCAAAAAAGAGGCCTGGCAAACGTCGTCCTTTTAGATGATGGGCGTCAATTTGGACTTAGAAATTTCACTGAGGCGTCAATTCATACTTTAACATTTTACAGAGGCGTCATTTCAGACAATCATTTAACTGAGGCGTCATTTCATACTTAGGAATTTTACAGTATTTAATGTTATTTCGAACTTAGCCATTTCATCAAGGCCACATTGCATGGTACTCAGAATATTCAAGGGTGAATTTGGTGGCGGTGGGGTAAAAAATAAAAAAAATAAAAAAAGGCAAACAAAGTTTCTAAGTGACTGGCATTCATAATGCAAAACCTGATTCTAGAGATGTGACACAACATGTATATATGTACCACATACTGTAGATCAGTTTAAAGCTAATTATCAAAACTATTAACAAACAAAAACTCTTGTGTCTAAATGTAAAATGGTATTAATTTTCTACGCCCACTATTAGTTTTAACTAGAAGCGTACATGTTTTTTTTTTGTCCTTTAAGATATCTGATTTAGAAAACTTGAATAGATACATTTGCCAATGAAAAACACTACGAGTACGCATGGTCTTTAGTACGAATTGTAAAACATGAAAGTTCGTACTGCGAGAGTTCTCAATGTCTCTAGTAAATATTCGAAACCTACTTGCATTTGAATATAAACAAAATACACACATAAAGGTATGACTTACTACAACGTAAATAAATACTTTCTTGGCGTTGGTGCGTAGCGGATCGTGAGAAATCATTTCCATTTTATGATTTTTAGCAATTCAATATGGATATAAAAGTCGAACAGGTAAAGCAGCATTCAAGGACGACCGTCAACCACAAACAAAAACAAAGAACAAATTTAAACATGAATAAAAAGCCAAATAAGACATCCCGAACACAAAAAGGCTTGACAATAGGGCTATCGCCTTGGAACGGTCAGTGGCAAAAAAGGCCGCTGGGGGTTTAAGGCAGGTTCTAGGGTGCACCAAACCTCACACTTACACTACTGTCAACCCAATAAAACGGGACAGTGTAAATAGTGAAATCTCCGCCATGAACTATTCTCTAACCAACAAGGCATCTTTAATAGGCAATATAAGTAAAACAAGAATGCTCGTGTATATATAAATACGAAAAAAACAATAGCCTAGGAAGCCACACATAAGGTACATAATGACTTGGCAGAAGCCAGAGCAAAAAGAGAATAAACCATTGAGGGCACGACAAGACAATACTGCAGACACACATCAAACGTCACCGTCCTTTTGGGCTTTAGGTAGACGTCATCATAGGGTCCAGAGCCTGTCCGGTCATCGTACACTCAAAGAGGAAAGCATAGTGGCGAACTGTAAATGGGTAAACCACCAAGCATGCAGTGCGTTGCAAAATGATAGGGTCATAACCTCTCTTGATAAACCTTTCAACAAGTATAACAAAGATATTATGAAAGTGATCATGACCAAGGATCTTACGAAGTTTGTAAATCACGTCACCATAGAAGTCAGGTTGTGATAGTCCTTGTCGCAGAATAGTTCTTAAAGGCGCACGCAATCGATGCAATCGTACAATCATAGTTCACTGCAAGCGTCTCACGCATTTTATTGTTTTTATTTTGAATTTGCCAATCAAGTTTAGTTTAGCGATGTTTTCAAACTTTGACTTCCGGCTTGACGGTTTCAGGAGGAAGCAAACGAATGTTTCACCCCACAAACAAGTAATTTTAGAACTAAATACTTCCGTAATAAAGGCTCTCGATGATTTTGAAGACGGACACACAATCGCCAATACATATCATGTTTATGTTTTATATTGACGAACAAACGGATCGCATTGATAAAATTAGTATGCAAAGTTCTACACAGATGAAAATGGACAGAACTCTTGCCGTTGACTGGTACATTTCTGAGTGGTAAGTTTAATATTGGAAGCTTTTTTTCGCCACCAGTAGCTTTAGAAACCGTGTACATATTTTGTTAAATTTGCCTGTGGGAAAGGGACTTCAATAATCTTCATTTAGGTTACAGATTTAGGACAATTTGTGTGTATTACATGAACATGAGTTATTTGAGATTTTAATAATTATAATTATAAACTCAGCTGCTGTTTACATATAACCTTTCACTGTGATATATTACTAATTTTAATTTACTGATTTAAGACAGTTAGTTCATTATTTAGGTCCCGGTCTCGAAAATTTGTTTGGAGTTTGTTGTAATATTTCAGCACATTTTAGGCTATGTATGGTGGTTTATTTTTTTTTGTGGTGGAGGCAGATCAACCACTTATATTTTGTGTCGGTCCATATATTTTAATAATTTTCTTTCAAACTTACCCCAATGAATAACCAGGTCGTAGCGATGTGCAGAGCTCGCATTTCGGCAGAGTTTTGCCTCGTTTTATAATTAGGCTACTTGTGCATTAATATTCTGTTTCGTGTCCGATCCATTAACTTTAATATCCGTTTATCATTTTCTAACTTGACACAATGAATAACCACCTTGTGGCAACTTTAATAAAAAAATAATTAACACTCAAAATTAGTATGCGAACATTACAATACAGTCATGATATTTTAACAATTGCATGTGTTACTATTAAGCTATATATTTATAACTTGCAAATACTTTGACAATATGTAATATATTCATAAAAGCTATAGATAACAAGTTTAATACACTGATTTTCAGGATTAGAAATCAGCCCTCAGGTAAAATGGAAGAATGGATTCAGTGCAAATGAATTAACTTGCAATGGATGCGGAAGTCAGTGTGAAATGATATATAGGGTCCTATAGAAACCACAGCGTCCGAACGCAATGGCATCGTAGGTCCGCACTGTACTGCAAACAAGGACTTGAAACTACAATGAAAGAGACACAACACAACAGAAAGGGTGGTGAAGACAGGGTAACCAACTTGGAACGGTCAGTAGGCAATAAGACCTACTGGTTAGCTTGAATCGATTTTATATGCGCACAATCCTCGCTATTATCCTGTCTTCAGCGCCCAAATAGACAAGACAGTGTAAACAAAACTACATAATATAATGAAAATGAAAGACAAAAAACAACAGAATGGGTGGTGAAGACAGGAGTTAATGTTAAATGAGTGAGCCAGAGAAAAGAACATTGACAATTAACAAACAATATATAAACATAAATAATGAAGTTATTTTTCAAGATAAATTATTTCTTCAGAAACAACAAAAATATGTAGATTACTTATTTTTGTGAGTAGATTTGATTTCATTTTATCATTGGGTTTGTGAATTTAATAATTAAGATATGCACTAAAAGAGACAAAACTAATTTTAAGATAATTCGCTTACAGTTTTTACAGTATATTTTGACTCCTGTTAATTCAAAAATGCCGGACGTAATTTGCAAGAAAATGACGCGCGTCATTTGAAAAAAAGGCGCCCGTCATTTTTACCACATTTGCATAATTCGTGGTTTCCGACTGGTTTCCGCCTAGTTTCCACCTGCTTTTCCCTGGTTTTCTGCCCTATTCTGGATGGATTTTCCAGTATAAGTTAATTACAAATTGACGCCTGGAATTCAATGATTTATTATCATTTACAGGCGGAATATTTCGTACAGGTAGGCCCATTCTTGATGTAAATGGAAGATGAGCATGGCATGTTCATTCCTGTTAGGCGCCACGTGTTGGAGCGGCTTAAAACCCAATTCCATTCAATACGTAGAGGACGTTTTAAGCTAATTTTTTTTTTATAGATAATACAGATAATTACAGATTAACCGGTTTCAAAAACATAATCTGTAAATGTCAAGGTCAAATTGAACCAATAAAGAGGCTAGCTTTGAAAACAAATTTAGCTCTATAGCGCGCAGCAGCATTTTTTTCTTTATATTTCTGCAGCAGACTGTAGACGTAAAGGTAGAATCAATGGACACTTGGTATATGTCATGTCGATAACTAATAACTGATAAATGATGATATTATGTATATATTTACCCTGAGAAAACTGAATTAAGCACATAAATTGCGTGTCAATTTCATAAACGAGATACAAAGCCGTGTATGTTCGGGTTCACTGTAAAGTGATATAGATCCGACCAATAATAATGCAACAAAGTCATTTGTAAACAAAGTCGGTGATAAAAATAAAGCAAATATGTTGGGAACATACTGTAAATCGTTCTTATTTCAATGAAAAGGGAGGTAATTTTAAAATAACGACATTTGGAATGTTTTTGTTTGAGAATAACATTCATTTTTGATAACATTTTAGCATTTTTTATACAATGACAGAATGTGCAGTGCTTGTCCATGCCAAATATAATAAATGTGTTCAAAGAAATACGTTTGTATATTAATGAAATAATTTGTTTTTAATATATGGGAGGTAATTCTGATACTAAGGCTTAGAAATAATAAAACAACACATATTTTGGAATGTCTCATCCTTACCTAGCATTGCTAATAGCTTCAAATAAATATATATATATTCATATGTTTAATCTATGTCCCTAAAAAGTCGTGCTAAACCTTTTTTGTTCAGTATATTTACAAATTTGTATGCGTTTATAAGTTACATTTTTTTTGTTTAAAATTTGTAACTGAATCTAGCGTCATTGATTAAATTGGTTAAAAAACGAGTTTGAAGACGAGTTTTTTTAACCAGATTACCACTTTTTTTCTCGAGTGACATTAATTCAGTATCAAATTTATGCTGTTAATTATACTGTTTATTACATAACTTTACGTAAATGTTTCCAGTTAACAAAACTGCATAGAATTTTAATAAAGACTCTAAGCGTATGAAATCATTCTATTCTGTTTCATTTGGCTATTCCATTTACTTTTCTAAACTAATGTTCTAAACATCTATATGAATGTTTGTCTAAAGAAGAAATTAAAAAATATTTTAACTTTAAACCAGTGTGTATTTTAACAAATATGTTAAGAAAGTAGTTCCGGCAAAGTTACTAGTGATGACGATATAACTTTTTTTTGTGTGATACTAAAATTACGTCATTCATAGTTCAATGTAAATTTATGACAGTTATTTAATAAAGAATAATATCCACATATACACAATAGAAATATTATAATGACAAATGGGTCGGGTAACAAGTTCAACCATCATTAGTTTAGGTCCTTCAAAGTTAACATTTTGAAATTGCAAATGCATATGGCTGAGTGGAACAAATTACACTGGCAAATAATAAATCAAGAGAGAGAATGATGAATAGTGAACACAACATATGAGAGAGAGAGAGAGAGAGAGAGAGAGAGAGAGAGAGAGTTTTCCCCAATCTAAGTTTCAATCAGTAAGAAAACAAACATTAACTTTTAACAGTGTATACATGTTACATCAATTGCTATAGCTCTATAACTTAAGATATGTAATAACAACAACAGCAAACACTACCTGTACGAAATTTGACGCCTGTAAATGAGGCGTCATTTTACTGAAATTCTAGGCGTCAATTGTAATAATGCTAGTGGTATGCTTAGAAATGCGTCGGAGAATTAGATACTTATGTAAACCTATGTGTTTCTCGTATATATGTTTGAACTGCTTCGAAGAGGGATTTATTGTCCCTGTCAGTTATCTGTTCACGACCATAAAGGAGTGTGCTTACATTTGGCAAGTAGACTGAAACAGATGAAGTCGATATGCTGAAAAATTGTTACATTGGAAATCGGGTTCGGCATCTTCTACTTCACAGCCGCACTCGCAAGTCGGTGAATCTCGTAAATGGTTAAGGTATAAGTCGTTCTTGAGGTTGCTACAAAAATTCCTCATTCCAGCATGTAAAACAGCAAATAATCTTTGTCCACATAAGTAGTAAGGCGGCACTTTTGTACTAAAAATGACAGATTTTAATAGTCTTCTCTTAAAAATTGCGATACTTTCAGAGTTTCGTATTTCTATTGGCAAGTCATTCCATAGTTTAAGAGAGGAAGGAACAAACGTTTATTTCGGTTCTCCTAGAGGTAGTGGCGTAGTTATCGTTATTTCTGAGATTGTATGCGCTGACGTCTCCAACTAGCTGTGAGAAAATGTTTGAAATGTAATTTGGAACGGTTCCATTTTTAACATTATAAACTGAAATAAGTTTTTGCATTTTCCTTCTATCATAAAGAAAAACTCATCCTAATTCGGATATTAACCGATGGTTAATCGGGTTAGACCCGTCACAATACGAGCTGCCTCATACTGTAACTTTTCCAAGCTATCTTTTTCTAGTATTTTAAAAGTACATCCATACCATGTACTAGATGCATATTCCAACATTGGGCGCATATAAGACAAGTATATCCGATTATAAGTGTTTTACGCGCTACTTTGTATTTAAGCATTCTCATTAATCCAAGCACTTTTGACGAAGAAGCAACAATATGTTAATGTGTTCGTGCCATTTAGCGTTATTTCTCAGTGTTACTCCTAGATGTTTAAGATTATCGACAAAGGTTAGCGGGACATTGTCGATATATAAAGTTGGAAGAGGATCATTATTAGTTAAGGAAAGAACATTGCTTCTGTTTTGGCAGGATTAAATTACAGGAGCCATTGCTTTGACCATTCCGTAATTGGTTGACTGATCGATTGACTCATGAGCATACAGCAGGCATTGGTTGGCATATATGTGCGGAAAATAAACCTTCGATTCGATAACCGTTGCTTTGTACCATAGCTCTGATGGAATTCCTTTGTTCCTGCTTATGATATAATTTTCATAAACCTGAAGCCCTAACCCTAAACTGTGCAACAACTGCCGGCATATGTCAGGCGTGCTATAACTGATAGATTTGGCAGTTATACAATGGTGTACCCAATGACCTTTTGTAAAGGGCGTTCTGTTGCGTGTTAAATACCAATATATTCATCACTGGCATTTAATGCTTTTAGTTCCGAAAATTCTGTTTCTAAATTCGCCGCTATCTGGCTCAAAATTAAATCAACGCCGTCATCCATTTCAGCTGCTAGTTTTGTCGTAAATACGACTTATACTGCACTCTCCGGCCTGTGGCCCCCGAGAAGCAGTATAAATCGCATATACTCTAAAGATAATGCTGTAAATATAGATATACAAATCGAACAGGAAAAGCAGCATTCATGGACGACAGTCAACCACAAACACACACAGAAACAAAGAACAAATTTAAAGATGATTAAAAGGCCAAATAAGACATCACAACCACAAACGGGTTGACAATAGGGCTACCGCCTTGGAACGGTCGGTGGCAAAAATAGGCCGCTGTGGGGTTTAAACCCCGCCATGAACTATTCTCTAACCAACAAGGCAGCATTAATATTACTTATTACATTTACTACACGAATTTCACCAATATTTCATAGTCACACATTATCTTCATTTACACAGACTGGTTGCGATCTCAAAGAATTATGGATGTCAAGCCATGTTCGGAACAGTAAGTTATAGAAATTAATTATCGAAATTGTCTCCTACGAATGCAAGACAAATTTCTGTCTTCACATCTACTATAGTTTAATTGAAAGCTAGTTTGAAGATTTGGACATGCAGCGGGGTGAGGTGTTGTGAGGACACGAAAGCGAGAAAAAACCTATTAGGGCACGTGAGAGCTAATGATCTCATATACATTCATTACATTTAGGTTTATATCAACTTGAACAATAGAAAGATTCAAAGTTGGCTATCTCCAGCACTTATATATATTTTACATGAATTTTGCAGTACCTCATCACAATATCCTAGTTAGAAACAACTGAAAACTAAATTATATGAATAAAGCGGTTTTAATAGAACACTTCAAAATGAATCCAACAGGAATTAGAACACAGTATAAATCTAGTTTTACAATAAAGCTTGCAGTATGTTACCTTGGTATCCTTAGCTTGTAGATGCTGTGAATTAAAATCTCAAATAATCCTGTCAAAGCTCTTTTTAAAGAAGAAAAATCAATGTTCATAATCAATACACAAATGCATGCATATGCTTTTATAGATTACGCTACTGGCAATATTTAATTTCAAGACAGGTGGATTAAACAGAAGTTGCATAAAACAACTTTATACATAAGTGTTTACTTTTTAATGGACCAAACAGACAATACCTTTAATATATCAATAATAACAATCACTAAATCAAAACTAATTTCATTCTGAACGAGACAAATATCTTGTCAATAACGACTGTAAATTTAAAACAATCATTCAAATCACCTTAGCTGTTTGGTTCAGTATATATATACACAAAAAAGTAGGATATTGATGAGTTATATTTCCTTCTAGGTGCATTATATATTGCATTCTTTTAAACATCCTTTTTTTAAAAAAAACATTTTAGCATTAATAGGATTTTTATGATAATTATGTGATGTGCTGTCAGTTTCGTGTACAAATATTTCAATAGTTTTTTCAGTTATCATACTTTTAACTTCTGCTATTTTTTTGAAGGCACAATCATCTTAAAAACGCAATATTTTTCGATTTTCGATTATGTTTAGCCAGATTTTTTTGTTGTTCAAATCAAGATTGTATTTTCGGTTAGTACACACGTAACGTCAATAGAGATTTTCCTTTTGATGGGATGTACTTTTATTTTCACTGAATTGTCAATTTGAGCGCTGAAGACAGGACAATAGCGAGGTTGTATACACATAAAATCGATTTAAGCTAACCGGTATTGCCAACCGACCGTTCTAATTACCGGTTACTCTGTTTTCACCACTCTTTCTGTTGTGTATTGTCTTTTTCATTGTACAGTAAATTGGCTCTTTCTTTGTGGTACAGTGCGGACCGCGTTTGGGTGCTGTGATTTCTATACGATCATTTGTCACATTATTTTCCCAAAGGTTAAGTTATGACGATACACAGTTTCATAAGACTTGCTCTATTTTGTTCAGTTAAAACACAGTTTGCACGAGGACCGAGTATAGTATGTGTTAGGATCTAATTGTTCTCACTGTCTGTCCTCACATAAATCTCTCTTGGACCGGTTGAAGGATATGGTACAAGAGACAGGAACAGATCGTATATATACAGGTTAAGACCCTGTTAGAAAAAATACAGAGGCCGACCACAAACACCGTGAAGTGCTATGATGAATGATAATTTAGTGACAAGACATTTAAATTAAACAACACTGCTGTGCAGTAGTAATGTTGGAATACAATCGAAATGCATCGATATGACATTTTATCCATGAACATATGGGGGTGTTAGAAGTTCTGTTTAGTATATAAGTATTATCCCGTTTTAGGTGTAACACGCCCATTGATTGTTGCTTTGAGTTGTGTGTGAATTAAAATTTAAATGCCATATTGTCATTCATATCTAGGACCAAATTAAAAATGAATAACTTACATTCTCATCACAAATGACACATATGCTGCCAAAAAAAACACAGAAAAATGGGGGTCATATATCTTCTAAGAAAGAACTTGTCTCATGAATGAATGCTCCCTTTAAAAACATAAACACTGAGATGCCATAATATTGTATTCATACACTCATTTCCATATAAGCAAAATAAATTAAAAACTCACAATTTTAACATGGCAATGCTTGAAAAATGTAACAAATAGATCAACAATGTGATATAAACTAAAAATAGCACTTTAAATTAGTGAAAATGCCTTTTTTTACAAAAAGAAATGAGAATTATTTATTGACGCCATTATGCGATACCCCAGGCCGACACTTACTGTGTTGCAATGGGTGTGCTATACCTTTACTATTCATTAGACATTCCATCAATTGAGAGAG
>JAWPHD010022421.1:0-25150 GCA_037043455.1 Cyrtodaria siliqua | reverse complement strand
TTAAAGTTTATGTGTATTATAAATTCTCTTAAAGGTACACATGACAATCTGAATGTGTTAAAATCACAAGGTCACACTAGTTTTTCTGCATAACTTGTATTTGTTCAATCATTAATATTAATTGCACTAAAAGAAATATGAAGTAAATTATTTTACATATAATTAACTATTGATAATAATGTATCTTTAACTTATGGTAAAATCAGTGAGAAACATTGAATTGAATTGAATTGGGTTTTAAGGCGCACCAACACATGAATAGGTTATATGGCGCCTAAAAGGCATGAACATGCCAGGCTCATCTTCCATGTACATCGAGATAAAATATGGAAAATGGGCCTAGAACCTTATCATCCTGAACTGCAGAGTTGCTGCAAATTCTATCGTAGAAACTCCATTTACGCTGGAGCCACGTTATTGTTTTTCTGCCACTGCTCTTTTGATGCGAGCAAGATGGCACCTGAAACAATGCAGGGGCCATGATGAAGACCTTTAATGAGCATGAACAAAAAATGACAAATGAATATGAATGGGGGTGTCCTACCCCTCTGCATGTGACGGTGTGTTTGCAGTGATTGTATTCTACCCCGGCAACCACACGGGTGAGAAACATTGAAAACTTAATTTATTTATATGCAAGTAGGTTTAAAGTGAATATGATACTGGATATATAAATCGAAACAATAATTGCGATGCTTCATAAACACTTCAAGATTGCCATATGTCCCTTTAAGATAATGAAATGAATGAATGTATACAATTTGCCATTACCATTGTAACATACTCCAGCAACAGAATTACATTAATTTTAATATGAGTTGACATTTCTTGATAAAACATGATCATGCAGATTAATTAACATGTCAGTTCCTGAAACAATACAAGTTGGCAAATTACTTCAATTTTACATCAAGTCCCAATGTGTAGTTTCTGCAGATAGCTATCAGGTATTAAAGGGAACTCAAGTACATCAGGCTTTGGGGCCTAATTTAAAACATAATAAAGTATAAAATTATCAATTTAAGGGTGAAGTAGTTCATAAATATAGATGGAACATTAACAGTTTCCTATAATACACTGTAACACAAATTATAATTTAAAACAATCTTTAAGTCCATAGTGTACCGGCATGCACTTTGCATAATGTTCATTATATACTTTGACTAATCAATAACCGTAATGATGTTGTCACATTCAGTTTTAAATGTTTCACTCCTGATAATAATGCAGGACCTTTATAAATGATGAACTTTTGTGTGTTTTAATCCAGGAATTGTATTGCATGAATAACTATCAACATTCAAAATTTAAGGCATGTTATTTTAATATTCAATTAACTACCATACACATGTACACTGTTTTTGGGCAGGATTGCAAAATCAAAATCCGGTGTATAGAATGGTAATGCTTGTCCATCCAATAATATTTGCATTTAGCTTCATTTATTGAAAACTATGAATGCTACCAGTCTTGCTTGACTTTGTTAACAATTGCTATGAACCCTCGATTTTGTCAAGATGAAGGTCGCTTGAAATATGTATGATGGACATGTTTCTTTAGGCGAGACATCATGTTGCGCGCAACTCTTGTTAAGTTATTTTCCGCTTGTATAACTCGCAACTCACATTTTCGACTTGTAACTCGCAACTTGCATTTTTTGGCTTGTAACTTGCAACTCGCTTTTGTAACTCGCAACTCGACACTCGACAAAAAGAAATCCTCCGGCTGGAAGGAATTGTCGTGTTACTTCCTGGATCATTCTCACTGACTCAGATGATTCGTTACTTTTGACAATAGCTGGCTTTAAACACCCCAAACTCATAAGAAGCTTGTTCGACAGAGGTAAGTGGATTTTCAAGTACTCAACAGTCTTGACAAAGGAGGCCCTTATACGAACACAGAAGCATATTCTCTGCTGATCAGGTTTCAGCTTCTTGAGTTGTTTCCTGATTTTGTCACCCAGGACTAATTTTCATCTGGTAGTTAAAAATTAGCATTACATTCAACCCCTGATAGTTCCCCTACAGTCTTACCATGAATTGCTTCTGGTTTCAGAAACCTGTTCATGAGTTTCACCACTGTCTCTTGCATGTTTTCATGAAGGACGTGAACCTTTGGTACCTCAGACTGAAACATCAACAGGAAGCTCTGGAACAGAGAAATACATAATCCAAAAACGGCTTCAATCAGGGTTTCTTCTGGACTGCTCAGAAGAGCTGTCGTCTGAATTGAATCCTCTTATAGTTAACACTCTTTGGAGCCGCCTTCTCATGTTTTCCAAGATCCTTGACAAATGCTGTGTTAGAGTCCCACTGCTCCAGGAGTCTTGCTACAGATGGTCCCATAGACAACCACCTAACCTCTGTGTGTGTTTGGAGCATTGAGCATGATGTCTCTACATCACAGTTAAGCTGAGCTGATCGGTAGTCCTCTCTTCTTGCCGCACTGTATTTCTGCAAAAAGTTCCAAACACTAGGCCTGTTCCTTTTCCCGCTGCCAACGATAACTAAATGTTCATAATTATAGCTGTAAAAACATAGGTAGATTAAATAACTTTACCTTTTTGGAATGACAATGTCATAATACAAAATAATTACTTTTCATTTTTGTTCAGATCATTATTAAAACATAGGAGTTTATTGGAATTTGAAAAATATAGGAAGAATACAGGAATTGCCTTATGTATAGGAATTTATAGGAATTTATCAAGAGTGGCCACCCCGCTTTAAGATTCCAGATACAATTCAGGTAAACTAGATCTAGAAAATAAAGACTATTTAAAAATTGTTTTTATTTAAATTAATTTATTGACTGTTCATTCATTTATTTCCCTTCATTTCACTGAAATAGCAAAATGTTGTTTGGTTTATCAGCGCCTACGTGTCAGCTTGTCTTATCCCATTATGTATGGTAAGCAACTTTACTGTTTATTCAACAGTATATTATAAAAATTCTAAGACCGTGTCTACCTACTGAAATGATTATTATATATATTATTTTTTGTAAATTAATTTATATCAATTTTTGCAACTTGCATTGTTTTCTTGCAACTCGCAACTCTTTTCTTGTAACTTGCAAATCGCATTTTTATCTTGTTTGTCGCAACTCTCATTTTTGTCTTTTAACTCGCAACTAGCATTTTTGTCTTGTAACTCGCAACTCGCATGTTTAAGTTATTTTCAGCTTTAACTCGCAACTCGCATTTTTGGCTTGTAACTCGCAACTCGCATTTGTTTGGCTTGTTACTCGCAACTCGACACTCGACAAAAAGAAATCCTCGCCGTCATATAGCCTGAAATGTGCTGAAAATGACGTAAAACACAATTCAACCACCAATACGTCACAGAGGATGTCAATTAAAAAACAGTTACAGGTTGTTAACGCAATGGTATCAGCATATGTGGTAGAGTTATGTCCCTTATACTTCAGTGTTTACGCAATAACTAAACTAAATGGAATTGGATTTTCACCGGATAGAAGGCTGCCTTTAAAAAGATCTTAATTACGTACCCCTGATTAAGTAAAATATTGTTCATGCAATAACGTGACGGAAGCATAAACCGCATATCTGTTACAGATGTATTTCAGTAGATTTTTAAGGAATAACATGACTAAATACTATTGACTTTTCACAAAACGTGGGTTGCAATCATTGGCGTAGCTGTGCATAGGCCCTGTAGGCCCGGGCCTATGCCTAATTCTCAGAAATAGAAAAATTAAAAATTCCAAAAATGCAATAAAAATCGGGTGTGGGGGCGGAGCTGTATAGGAGGCGTAGTAACCAGAAAATATAAATTTCATATATATTTGTTTAGTTATTTTTGCCCTTTTTAAAGTCGAAAATATACGTCAGCACGCACCTAACGCATTCTAACATATAAAAAAATCGGGGGATGGGGGGGGGGGGGGGGGGTTTGCATATCCACGGATCCCCTGTCAAAATAACTTTAACTGGGCGTGGGTGCATGTCCCCGGATCGCCTAGCATAATAACTTTAACTGCGGGCCTATGCCGTCAAAAAAGCCAAGCTACGCCCCTGGCAATAATACACTGGACAATTAGGCGATGAGCAAACATGTATGCATACGGTATAACATAATCATAATAGCCCTCGATTGAAAAAATTAAGCGAGTGTCAGCTAGTTTACACGATGACTTTAATAGTTAGCTATATAGTTTACACGATGACTTTAATAGTTAGCTATATAGTTTACACGATGACTTTAATAGTTAGCTATATAGTTTACACGATGACTTTAATAGTTAGTTTACGCAGTGACTTTAATAGTTAGCTATATAGTTTACGCAATGACTTAATAGTTAGATATTTAGTTTACACAATGACTTTAATAGTTAGCTGTATAGTTTACACAGTGACTTTAATAGTTAGCTATATAGTTTACACAGTGACTTTAATAGTTAGCTATATAGTTTACACAATGACTTTAATAGTAAGCTATATAGTTTACACAATGACTTTAATAGTTGGCTATATATATAGTTTACACAGTGACTTTATTCACAGGCACCCGGCACAGAGCTAGGATAGTAAAAGATGGATTTGAGTGGTTAAAATATTAATTAATTGAGTTCTGGACCCCCAAAAAATGGTTATATATATGTATATATATTATATTCTTAAAGGTATGGAACTCCTAAAATGGCCAAAACCACCAACAGTTCTATACTAATTGTTATTTCTCGTTACGTACGATAGCCTGGGCAGCATAACCTGCTCATGTCACAAGTAGAATTATACATATAACCAATAAAACATAAACTGTCATTCAATCTCTCGTACTTTTTCCGTACCAGAGAATCAAATATGCCAACTTGAGCGAATTTGAGTTCAATGACAAGAAGATGGCACGGCTCTTACTAGATATAATCTATAGGTCTAACATGGTGGCATGCGTTAAAAACGACTAAAACATAATGGGATAATTAACTCGAACGGATACCTGAAGCGCCTAAACTGAAAGTTGTCGTGGAAGCTGTGAATTTCGACAATTTCACGAGAGAGTTTTTTTTTCATCACATTCGGCCATCTTGTTGTTGTTGTTGTTGTTCTTGATAATATATTCTGCCTTCATAGGCACACCCAGATATATATGTAAAATGGGGGAGGGGGATATGTATGCCATTCGCGTATTTCTAGACCTTTATCTAATATTACTAACTGCAATTATCAATTGCCAGCATAAGTATGATAATGTAATAACTTTGTTGGAGTTAGCGACAAAATTAAATCAGAAAATAAAAAAGTAGATATAAAAATAAACCAGGAAACGTAGCATTCAAGGACCACAGTCAAACACAAACGCGCACAGGAACAAAAAAAAAACTACAAATACGAAGACAAGACATCACACACATAAAAGGGTTGACAATAGGGCTAACGCCTTGGAACGGTCAGCGGCAAAAAGACCCGGGTGGTAAAAAAAAAACCCGGGTGGTTAAACCAGGTTCTAGGGTGCACCAAACATCATTCTTACCCTATTGTAATCCCACTAAAATGGGAAATATAGATAAAAATAAATTCCCCCGAAGTGTCCTTTGACCTCTAAGTATGACCTTGACCTTGGAACCATGGTCATGGATTTGGTTGTGGTAAGCACTTGTGCCAAGTTATTTGAAAATCCGTCCAGGCATGCAAAAGTTATTGACCGGACACGATTTGACCTTTGACCGCTAAGTGTGACCTTGACCTTGGGGCCACAGACCTGAATTTTGTGCGCGACACATCGTCTTGTTGTGATGAGCGCTTGTGCCAAGTTATTTGAAAATCTGTCCATGAATGCCAGTTATTGACCGGACACAATTTGACTTTTGACCTCCAAGTATGACCTTGACCTTGAAGACCTGGGTTTGCGCAACAAATCATCTTGTTATGGTGATCACTTGTGCCAAGTTATTTAAAAATCCCTGCAAGGGTTGTGACGTTACGGTCCGGACACGAAATTGCGTACCTGTTTTTGACCTATGAACTGCAAGTATGACCTTGACCTTTGAGGTACGGACCTGGTTTTTGCGCTCGACACATCGTCTTGTTATGGTGATCACTAGTTATTTTATTTAAAAATCCCTTCAGGGGTTGTGACGTTACGGTCCGAACACGAAATTGCGTACCTGTTTTGACCTATGAACTTCAAGTGTGACCTTGACCTTTGAGTTACGGACCTGGGTTTTGCGCGCGACACATCGTCTTGTTATGGTGATCACTTGTGCCAAGTTAATCAAAAATCCATTCAGGGGTTTTGAAGGTACAGTCCGGACACGAACTGCGGGATGACGGAATGCGGACAGATAGACAGACGGACAGATGGACGGTGCAATTACTATATAAAAAACTGGAAAACATCATTCAAGGACGACAGTCAACCATAAATACATACAGAAAAAGAACAAATTTAAAGATGAATAAAATGCCAAATAAGAGGGCTTGACGATAGGGATACCGCCTTGAAACGGTCAGTGGCAAAAAAGGCGTTTAAACTAGGTTCTACCCTAACTTACCCTACTGTCAACCGAATAAAACGGGACAGTGTAAATAAAGAAATCCCCGCTATGAACTATTCTCTAACGAACAAGGCAGCATTAATAGGCAATATAAGTAAAACACAAAGATGCGTGTGTATATATAAATACAAAACAAAACAAAACAAATAGCCTAGAACGCCACAAAGAAGTAACTCAATGACTTGGCAGAAGCCAGAGCAACAAGAGATTAAACCATTGATTAGACCCCAGAAGAAGTTGCTCGGGGAAAATCCATATCTAAATGGGGATAAGTAAAAATATCAAAATAAAAATCATCTCTCTTGTCATATATTTTGCCAATTATTTCACCATTTTCAATGGAGAGATGTAAATAAAAAAAAAGAAGTGTTAGTATCAGAAATATTAGCTTTGTTAAATTGAAATTCTTTAGGGTATATATTATTAACCCAAGTAGAAAAGAAAGGACTGTCAATGTTTAATATGTCATCCAGATATAGAGAGGTGTCAAAGTTTGTCACATCGACATTGCTAAACTGCTATCACTACAGTACAACTGCTTTAAAAGTGATTGCAGCTAAAGAAGTAACTAAGCATGTAAGCGCATTAGTAAACAACAAATCCACTGATGTATACATCTATTGGAAACAGATATCCATATAAAAATAGGTTCTTTAGAAAATGTAATGGTATTGCAATACAATAACGGAAAAGGGAAGTAACACAAGCCATAATCTGAATTTAACCAATTGTATTCCTGTTTAGCCTATGAATAAATTAAGCACATATTAGTCCATCATCTGAAGACATTTCATTTAAGAGAATACCATTGGTATTGTTTATGCTTTCTTCAAAAATTGCGTAACGTCGCCAGTCGTCAAATGTTAAATTGTTTAACATGTAAGTTAAATTAAGCTTCTTGAAAAAGCGATTAGGAACAATGCATTTTTGTAGATATTCAGTATGTTTTGGGAGCATGAAAATCAACCCTCACATGTGTCCCGTTAAAATAGCCGTCCGTTGTTCCAAATTCAGTGTCCGTTTGGGAAAATGTAAAACACTGTTTTACTGTGTAAAATGTAAAACACTGTTTTACTGTGTAAAGCAATTGAAAAATATATATGGTATACTAAACATTAGAGGTTGTACTAAAGACCTAAATACATATAACCTCGTCAGTCTTCAGAATATAACACCGTCAGTCAATTTAAAATAGGTTGTATTATGGTGTTTGATACAAATTGACTAGAAAAAAACAGTACTTACAAATATTTCAACGTTTAATTTTGTATCCTTGATCTTCAACGTAGGATCTATCGTGAACATTCTGTAGTTTACTGAAATAATAAAAAAAGTTAATGTGTGTAATAGTGTCGCCTAACGACTCATCAACACATTGTGTTATTTTAAGACGTCTAAGAAAGATAAAAAGATATAGAGGATAGTGCACTGCACTGTTTTTGAAATTGTACGCTGCACTGGTTTTAAAGAAACAAACCCGCCACATAACGGCAACATTACACTACAAACCGTTATTAAAACTTTATCCAGATGTTCAGGTCATATAATAATGTATAATGCTGATTAAAACTATGATATTTTACGGGTTCTTAAAATATATGTGATTGAATATGCTCAAAATGAATTATGAGGTTTGGCCTGGCTGTTTAAAACGGTTTGTATTTTGTCTTTAGAGGATGAAAATATGTAAGTTATATATATACCTCGTCGCTAGTAGGTTTAGAAACGCTATACATATGTTGTAAAATTTGGCTTTTGTTGACGGGATAGCTACTTTAAAACGGTGCAATACGCAGATGGGAGATGGTAAGAACATAGAGTTGCAAGAGACCTGTACACGTTTGTGGAATTGTAGTAAGATATGCAGAATGGAGATCTGTTGTTGTAAGATATGCAGAATGGAGATACGTTGTTGTAAGATATGCAGAATGAAGATATGTTGTAGTAAGATATGCAGAATGGAGATATGTTGTTGTAAGATATGCAGAATGGAGATCTGTTGTAACAGTTGTAAGATATGCAGAATGGAGATATGTTGTTGTACGATATGCAAAATGGAGATCTGTTGTTGTAAGATATGCAGAATGGAGATCTGTTGTTGTAAGATATGCAGAATGTAGATATGTTGTTGTAAGATATGCAGAATGGAGATCTGTTGTAACAGTTGTAAGATATGCAGAATGGAGATATGTTGTAGTAAGATATGCAGAATGGAGATCTGTTGTAACAGTTGTAAGATATGCAGAATGGAGATACGTTGTTGTAAGATATGCAGAATGAAGATATGTTGTAGTAAGATATGCAGAATGGAGATCTGTTGTTGTAAGATATGCAGAATGTAGATATGTTGTTGTAAGATATGCAGAATGGAGATCTGTTGTAACAGTTGTAAGATATGCAGAATGGAGATATGTTGTTGTAAGATATGCAAAATGGAGATCTGTTGTTGTAAGATATGCAGAATGGAGATCTGTTGTTGTAAGATATGCAGAATGTAGATATGTTGTTGTAAGATATGCAGAATGGAGATATGTTGTAGTAAGATATGCAGAATGGAGTTTTGTTGTAACAGTTGTAAGATATGCAGAACGGAGATATGGCAAGCCTATAATAAACACATTTGACAATCTAGGAAGGTTATTAAATGGTTGGAACGTAGATTATATTGGTGCATGAGACTTTGGAAGAACCTAAAATACTATGAACCTGAGACAATTATAAACTAAAACAATGTGATAACACTGGGACTATATTTTAATATGAATGTATATAATTGGAAATGTTTTGATGTGCAATAAGGGTATTAAATACATGTATAGCGTTATGCTATATATTTGAATCCGCTAGAACGTGGTTAGTTTATAATTGTTATCTTTATATTTCTGTCTTTCTGTCTGTCTGTCTGTCTGTCTATGTCTGTCTGTCTGTCTGTCTATGTCTGTCTGACTGTCTATGTCTGTCTGCCTGTAATCTGCAGTGTCGTATAATTTTAAATTTGTCACAAGGGCACTGGTATATCAAGCTAGTCTCCGATTGTTTTAAATGCATCCCTTTTAAATATGAAGTCTCAGAGTCAACTTAAACTTCCACGATGATTAGTATGGTATTGTCTAGCTATGTGCAAAGTGTGATGCTTTTGTCAAAAATGGACACTTTTCTCACCAATCTGTCAAAACACTAAGTTTTCAGGTGCGTGAATGAGAGGTTAGAGTGTTGGACTGGAGATGGAGACATGACACTATTCCTTAAGTATCAGAGTTGGCGGTTGTGTAATTAAAGCAAAATAATTCAACTTGTATAATTTACCTGTCTCTCCTGGTTTATATACGGCTTTGTCAGACTGAACTATTGTTGCACTGCTCTTTGGTCTGCCATAAACAGTGGTTTTGTTTTCGAAGGTCATGACCGCTGACCCACTCACAATAACAAGAAAGCTGCCCCATGAGACCTGACCTGCGGGTATCTGTATAATATGTCGCATGAACAAGTGTGACATTTATTACTAAACAGTCTGTATACATACAATAACGTATGCATAACGTATGAGTATTGTTTTTTTGAACCGGTCAACTAAACTAATAATTATATTATTAATATTTTAAATACAGATAAATAATATGAAAACGTCGACCATTTCAAGACGACGTACAGACAACTACTCGTAATGTCAATGTTATCCATGTTAAAGAATATTGTTTAACTATGGTCATAACACACTACAAGTATATATGAACCCGCAAACTTACGGCTAATAAGCAAGTTCGCTACAACTTGACGTAACTCCATCAAAACTCTCTCTCTCAAACACACACACACACACACATATGCGCACGCACGCGCACGCCCGCACACGCACACAAACACACACACACCGCACGAAGAACGCACGCACGCACACACGCTAGCATGCACACACACACACATACACACACTCACACACACACGCATAGAATAGAGCATGAGTTTTGCACGTGGATTAGCGAGTGCATTATCGTGCGTACACGTGCAAGACTCATGCTCTATTGTATTTGTACCAGAATTACTAACATATGCTGTGTATATCCTCGGGTATTACACGATGCATAATGTGTATTTAGGATATTGTGGTACAAACACAAAAAAAGCACAAAAAAGCACGCAGAACGCAAGCACGCACACTCAAGCACGTACGAGCGCGAAACAAATCAAAACTACTTACAATCAAATCTACTGTACCGGTAGCTGTCTGTCCTGCGAATAAAGACAATACATTGAGTACTAGTGCATAAGCATGTTGTTAAAACAAGAAGCACAAAACTTGATGCGAACGCTGGATTGTTACCTTTTACGGCACAAAACGAACATGAAAACAAAAATCTAAGTAGAAGAGTGGGAATAATACTGACAGAGTTGGGTGTAATGATGATGTATATGTGTACCAAGTTTAAAAGCTTTTGATCAAATGATAATTCAGGTAAAATACTGACAGAGTTATGGTTCTTGTTATATAACATTTGATAATAGGAAAAACACATGTGTGCCAAGTTTCAAAGCTTTTCCTTAATTCGTGTTTGAGAAATAAACACTTCAATCTAAACGACAAAACGCGCAGACGGACGAACGGACGGACAGACAAATGGAAATCACTAAACCTTAAGCCTGTATTTGCCTCGTAAAATGTCAAAGATAAAATATTAGGATGCTATCTGTTCACATGAACCTTTGGAGTTTTAATTAGATTATCTCGTAGAAAGAACATTCCTATTCAAGCTTTAGACCATTTAAAGGGACACATGACAATCTTGATTTTTATTCAAACATTAAAACTTTCTCCTCGATTTACTTATCCTGCGTCATTTTGACTTTAAAACTGCTTGCATATAATTAAATAAAAAAGATTGAAATTTCAATTTTCTTCGTTATTTTACCAATTTTTTAAATATATTATTGGTGCAATATTATAAAAAGACAGTAATATGTAAATACAATGTGCTTTTAACTATTCTAATAATTAATATTAATAATTGAACAAATGCAAGTTAAGAGAAAAACTAACGGGACGCCGTGAGTTTTTAATAAAATCAAGATTGCCATGTGTTCCTTTAAACCGACACGAACATATTTAAGTATTTGTCAAGCTTTAAATTTAGCAACTTGAATTATTAATCCAGTATCATTTTGATTTCCTTGAATATATTCAGATAACATGTAATTAAATTAGTTTTCTACAATAGGTTTAACTACAACGGAGGTGCACTCCATTCAACAATTACAAAACTGAAAAACAGCAACTGAAGTATTAAAAAATTAAAACAATCTAGGAAAACATTCTCTTTCAGTTTTAATGGTAGGACAGGTTGGTTATGACGGCAGTAGAATTTGTATTTTCATTTTAGAATTGCCAAGCAATATACAATATACTGTATATTTCATCCATTAGGCAGAACTACAATATACACACAAATATAAACATCAGTTATTCAACGACCTAGGTAATTGATTAGAATTTAAGTAGCTATGTTGCCCGGTAATTGTTTGTTATTAGAGTTTTATGTGTCTGGATGTACTGTCGCGAAAAGTGCTTGTCGAGCATGAAACTTTATGTAAAACGTTGTACAATTATTATTGCACTGACAAGCAAGGTCTGCAGTTAACGCATCAATTAATAACGCCACGTTATGTTGCGGTTAAATCATATTTTCTTGTCCGTAAATGGTTCCGTCTGTGTGATTAATGATGTCTATCAATCTACTCGTGTTCTCGTCCGTGGGAAGGAACGATATTGTGAGGGAAAAAGGCTATACGTGAAGAAAATCTATTACAATCATTATCATGCTATGCACTTATGTTTTATGAAAATTACAATAAAAACTGTATACAGATTTATATACATATGTGACTTAAAGGTATACGAATATATAGGAGGTATGACTTTAGCTCGGCGTCAATGGTGTGAAGACATTCACGACTAGATGCGGTATTCGTCTTCTGTGGTGTCTCGGCTCGGCGTCCATGGTGTGACGACATTCACGACTAGATGCGGTATTCGTCTTCTTTGGTGTCTCGGCTCGGCGTCCATGGTGTGACGACATTCACGACTAGATGCGGTATTCGTATTCTGTGGTGTCTCGGCTCGGCGTCCATGGTGTGACGACATTCACGACTAGATGCGGTATTCGTATTCTGTGGTGTCTCGGCTCGGCGTCCATGGTGTGACGACATTCACGACTAGATGCGGTATTCGTCTTCTGTGGTGTCTCGGAACTTGTAATGATGATTGTGAGAAATCCGTTTATGATTTCCTTTTTTAAACGCAGAACATTGAATCCAGTTCGCAAGAAATAACCGGTACATTCCGAATTGGTCGCATACAAAGGGTCGCCTGCCTGGCTTATACAAGCCTCAACACATGGCCATACTTGTATCATTCATTGTCATAAGGCTTGATTGATTGATTCTTTATTTCCTCCATAATATAAAATATACAGGAGAGTCAAAATAACATATATACACAGTGAATACACATACACAAAAACAAATAGACAGTACATGACAGTTAAGTTATATACAAGAACAAGAACAAATTTATACAAAACAAACAAATATTTAAACTTGACAGTTTGACTTATTTAACATATGTACAAACGGACGGAGATTAACAGGAAATGTTCCTCCACTTAATAATGAAGTATATGTGTAGAAATAATATGTATTCAAGTACTCTTGCCATAGATAATCCAAAGGCCGACATGTCTTGCCGAAACGAAACACAAGAACATACACTTCATGGATTCTTGGATTGACATAAGTTTCATATGTATTTGTTTTCAAACATGATCCTTAGAATTAAGATAAAAAGGATAGCATTTTTGAAGGTTCTAAATATTTCTTTTCAAAGATAAGTTACTGGCAAGCATATAGCAAAAATTTGATTTGAGTTTTAAATCAATTATTAAATTTAAAATTCTATCTTGATATAATATTCAATACAAACATATATTATGCAAAGTATTTGTAAATAAAACATAGTCTCATTAGTTCAAAGAAACTTAACATACTTTAAATAGGAGCTCTATATATACACAATATTTAAAGATTTCGTCATATGATGTAAGTATCTGAACGTGGTTTTAGAAATAGCAACCGTTTGCAATAATATGCGATATGTGAATCATTTAAAAGGCACGACTTTTGGTTTTACTGAATACCCAATTGAAACCAGTGAAGCCCGATGTGCACTAGAGTAAGAATTCAAGCTTACAAGGACAAATACGGTCTCATTGTTTACTCAAAAAGTCTTACACATAACAGTTCTCGCCTCTCCAATGTAAGCGCCAAAAAAGAGACGACAAAAGGTCAAACCACTATCGCAAAGTAGCGACGACCGTGTATAACAGTAAATAGCAAAACGAAATTACACGTTTTAGCAATCAATAAGTCGCACCTTAATCGATAATACTCCAAAACCACGTCAGTGAAGCAAAACACTAGCAGCCCTGCTCCAAGACACCACAGTATATTCCATGTGAAACAACCTGCATACCTAAAAGCAACATCCCAAAACCCCAAATGCAGCATCGTACATCTGCTCTAATAAACCCTGGGGGTGATTAATATATACATATCACATTCACGAGAAGGTGATAGTAGGAATGCTCACCCTGTGGATATGAGTAGTGTCACGTCCGAGGGGAAGCCGAAGGATGAGCATTCTAACTATTAACCTCTCATGATTTTTTCTCATATTTTATTATACCAAAATATTTTCAGTACAGATTTCATTTTGCCGGATTTTTTTTTACTGATTTTTTTTCAAAACAATCGCTATGAAAGTAATATCAATGGATTGGAAATAAATTAACGAAGAAAATGAGTGGTAGTTTATTTAAATCGGTAAAGTACTTTTGAAGTTATGATGAGTTTAAGAAAACAATTGCTACCACCTTGGAACGGTGTCAAAAAAAGTCTGCTGGGGCTTAAACCAGGTTCTAGGGTGCACCAAACCTTACTCTTACCTTATTGTCATCCCAATAAACGGGAAAGTGTAAATAAAGATATCCCCGCCAGGTTATAATCGCTAACAAACAAGGCAGCATTAAAAGGCAATATAAGTAAAACACATAAATGATCAAACTGCATTGTTGAGTATGAGATCGTCATCATGGTTCTTGAGCTATGTATAAGAACTAACCAAGCGTGATAACTCGAAACCAAATTAGCAGTATTTACTCTCAGAGAATGGAGCAATCAATCTAACCCAACCAAAAACCAGTCAGCATTACTGGACATATTACAGAGTCAAATTGTAACCCAACCAAAGCAAGCCTAGGGATAATCAAGGAAACCATCTACAGAGACAAATTGCAAACCAACCAATTTTCTATATAGAAATGGCAACCGGACCAACACAGACAGGTTAGGCAATTTGGACGACGACATTAACTAAGATGAAACATGAAATAGTGACGATAGGCTGCTCGCTAGATGGTCAACAAGTGTTCGTTTTCTTGAAATTGAATTGAATTGGGTTTTACAGGGCTTCAACACAAAACATGTTATATTGTGCCAACACGAACGAACGTTACAGGCCAACCTTCCATAAGAGAATGTGTAGCGTTCACTATTTTAATTTACTTACTATTAAAGTTTTTAGTTGCTGTGGCAATAACTTTGTTTTCGACTTTAGGATCATTTTTATTTTCCGTCAGTTGTGCAGTGATGGTCACTCTACCGGTCGGTTTTGCTAGTGAATGCACTGGAATCCCGTATCTGACTTGGTACAAGAACAATGTACGTGCTGGAAAAGTAAGGAGTGGTACTCTTGAATGTGATAATAGATAACTAGTATTAAACGTGTTTGTCATTTCGTATCTGATTCAGTTACACGGCTAATAACACGCAGCAACATGCATGTTCAAAAAAAAGACATGTCTTGCACCTTATATTACCTCTCATGAACAGACTAATTTATGCCTGCTACTTTTCTCTCTTGTTTGTTTCTTTTGCTTCCAAGAGTTCCCATTTTCAGATTCGTAGCCGGAGATACTTTTTAAACCCGACACACTGCACTAAGCGAACGTTAATGTGACTGTCAATAAATACTGAAAAGGGAATCCTTTGAAAGACACGATGTTGCTCTTGACGTCTTAAAGAACCTACTTCACCTTTATTTATAATATAGGAGATGTTCAGCAATTACCGTTATTACATCTACTTTGAAATATAATTATAAACCTGCGTAAAAGATTAAGCGATACATCAAATACAAGCGTTAAAACAAGCTGTGGTTACAATATATGAGATATTTGTCCTTCAAAAATAGTCGATTGAGCACAGTGGAAATGCACAGGTAAAATTAAGCTTTTTTTCTCGATAGATTGCTTTCCTACGCGCTTCATTTACTGAAATCAGGAATTTGCATCAATTAATGCAAAACTGTTGTTATTGATTTATAATTCGATTAGTTGACCACGGATGTGTGTATCAATGCCATTATTATACAAACAGTTTTTTTTTCATGACATGTATAATTTATTTACGTCCACTTCAGTTTTATTAAATACACACGTAAAGCAAATAATCTCAGCTCATGGAACCCTAATGATCCCCAACCAGACATTAAACAATTAAAACAAGTCACAGACAAGAGTCACGAACACTAATTGTTCAAACTTTAAAACAAAAAATAGAGAAAACTCTGATAACGCTACAGGATATACCTCTCACTGTACAAATAAGTCTGTACCAGCTGCATGATAAATGGTGAAGAAATACTTTTGTGGATGCTAAAGGGTTAAGGCACGTTCTGAAAAAAGGAAGCGCTGGTCCAAACTATACAAAGTGTAGAGGAAAGTAAAGAGAAAACACTGGATCCAACTGTTAAAAGGGTAGGGGTAAATAAAGAGAAAGCACTGGTCTAAACTAAAATAAAGTAAAAGCCCTGGAAGAAAGCCATTCAATGAGAGAGAAAGAGAAAAGGGGAACTCGTATTAACTATACCATTTGGGAAAAGCTCAATACAAGCTGTATCTAAAGAAAGGGATAAGGAAACGGAAGGCTCAAGCCGATACATACGACTGCTTGTTGTTACTTTTGGTGTTGCAATTTCTGAAATAAATGTTGACTTATTATCTTTAAAAATATGTGTAGTATTACAATCTTGAAAACATGGCGCACAGCATGTAGTCTGTGCTTTAAGATATTACCTGGACGTGTAAAACATGGCGCACAGCATCTAGTCTGTCTAGATATTACCTGGACGTGTTTTCTAGTATTAAAGTATATATCTTTTATTCTAATACACCCGTTCTAGTATTAAAGTATATATCTTTCATTCTAACACCCGCACTATATAGCCTAGTTTAAAATATCTCGTTATATTCAAAGATATATCACTGTAACGTTTGCAACGTTAGGTGAATAATCAAGGCAATGCGAAAGATATCACTGTAACGTTTGCAACGTTAGGAGAGTAAGCAAAGCTTTGCGAAAAATTTCAAATGTGTGCCTTATTTTCACATTTTAGGGGTATTAGAATAGAAATAGAACATCGTTTACTGTGAATTATTTTGTAATATATCACGGTTTGGAGTTCAGTTGTAAACAATAATTCACGAGCCCGAAATGATGTTCTATTTCTTTCATGATATTGCTAAGAGCGATGAGTGAAAGTCTTATCTAAGAGCTAGAGGACTGTCTAGGGCCGAAGTAAGCCTATCGCCTTATGGTGAGAAAATCGTACGAGAGTATGTTATGTAGGCGAGAGGTGAGATTGTCGTCATGAGATGATGAGAGAATTGTCTTAGGTGGAGAGTATCGTCAAGAGGGGATAGTATCTTCTATGGTGGGGGTGAGTATTGTCTAGCGGGATGGGGAGTATCGTCTAAGGATGACAGTATCGTCAAGTGGCATGAGTATTGCCCAAGGGTGAGTATATCGAAACAGTGTGAAAGTAGTTCAATGGACGAGAGTAGCGTATAGAGGCGTGAGAAATGTTACCTGCCTTTTATTTGATTTGACAATCATCCATTAGTACATAGGACATATCATTCCTGCAAAGTAATGATAAGCAAGTAACTAATTATTCAATTTACACTTATAAATTTGACGAGAAACAGTAGTAAAACAATAGTTTATGTCTTAATTACCAGTGCGTACTGGGAATTAATAATGCACACTAATTTAATATATTATACAAGACTTATAACGGGCCCCATTGTTCAGTTTGAACAACATACAAGTTTTTTTAACCCAACCCAAACCATGGAGTCCCCGCAGGAGTCAGTGTTAAATCCGTGAATTAATAAAAGATTATTAGTTCACTGGGTAAATCATATAAAATAAAACGAGAACATGTAATACAAAAACGTCACGCACACACTACAGGTATGAGTGAATACTTTAAATAGTAGCAACACATAACATTATAAGCACACACGCTTCATTGAGATCGATGCAATCATCGATGCATACAAAACACATTGATCAGTGATCATACAATCCATTTACAGTATACGATAATTCAATTGTATGTTAAGCCGAGTATATTTTTTATAATAATTGTATCGCTGCACCATACATATATTTCCGCAAAGTGTTCGTTGGTGTACTGATGTTTTCAAGATGGCAGTTATTCTTAGCATGACTGAACTTTTCTATCTGACTTGCATGTTCTAACTTTTTAACTTGCAGTTGCATAACACAGACGTTGATAACGAGCACAGAGAGAGAGAGTGACCTGGGAGGGAGACAGAAACACGTGTCCCATAGATTGGTAAGTGGGGTATAGTATTGTAAAGCCATTATTGTTAAACCCTTGCCACTAGACACATGTTGAGTATACATAATGTTTAAGGTGACTTAAGGAGTATGCATTAAATCATAATTATGAAATGAGATTGCATAACTATATGATTTGGATTATATATGAATAATGTATGTGTAAGTAATATATGATATAGATTATAACTGAAGAAGGTATGTGCAAATTATATGTGATATGTATTACATATGAATACTGTATTTATGTGTGTAGGATATGTGATAGAGGTATTAAGTACATCTTAATAACTATATATTTCAGAGTGTTGACTGTCATCAGTCCGTGATCCGAGTATGCTTTAGTTACCAGTCATGGTTACGGGAATACCATGGATTGATGTTATTACCATTATTACATACCACGTTCATATATATCATTTCTGTACTGTACATCTTGGACATTATTAATATTAAAAATAAAACTTAGAAGGCATCGGTGTATATGAAAACCCCAAAGAAAACGCGCAGAGTAACATGTGATTAATCCGATTTAAGAGTGGGTGATTTATCCGATTTAAGAGTACGTGATTTATCAGATGTAAGAGTGCGTGATTTATCAGATGTAGAGTGACTGAATTTAAGGTAAGATCAAATGCGATCATACTGATACTTCCTACCGAGTTTCAAGAAATCGGATGAAAATGCAGCTGCTGTTACGCGGACAAGCTTTACATTTGAAAAAAAAAAACACGTCCAATTCTCGTGACTCTGCCAAAAAGTAATTTAAACGAAAACTTCCTAACAATTTGCGTTACTATACAAAAGACATACGAATAATTCATACTAAGTTTCACGAACTATTAATGAAAAATGGAGGTGGAGTTTTGCGGACACGCTTTACATCTGACAAAAACGTTTAAGCCCCGTTATTCCACCAACACTAATTTAACCGTACCTTTAAAAACTTCAAACTCCTTTAGTTCGCCAAAAATCATTCAATCCGGAAAGTTCTGACAATATGCGTAACTAGACATCATTCTAATACTTCATACCATAATTGTCATGAAATTCGGATGAAACATACAGGAGGAGTTGGGCAAACAAGAAAGCGGACGGACGGACATACGGACGGACTAGGCTGCAACTATATGCTCTCCGAACATTTGCACAATGCAAAGACTAAATGTCATTAGTACAATTTTAAACTTGTATTGTTATCCGCGTACGACATGCAATTGTTACCACACTATCTACCTATCACGGAGGTATAATAAAACAAGCTCCTACCACTTAGTCTAGATCTCTGACATATAAAAAAAAAGAAAAATGTGTTGGGTATAGTTAATGGTCTGCCACGCAGTAATAAATAAATAAAAAGCTGAAGTCAGCACTTTCATTTTGACAAATGATAGTACGACTGGTGCATGAACTATATACACTACGCAGATGCGATTTTATTCAGCTGCCGAAGGCTTCTTATATGAGTTTTGTATGTGTCTATGGTAACAGACTGTGATTCATATAGTTACGATAAGCATGCATTACACCTTCATGTGTTTTTGAATTGTAAAGCATTAACTGTCATAAAAGTGGATAGGCTAAATATGGAAATTTTAAGCAATGACATGGATAATGCAAATATATTAGAGACACACGGCAAGCTTGAGGTTTGATACATCAAAACAAATCAAACATTTACACAAGTATGTTATTGTGTTTGTCTCTTCCTACCGCTTTATCCCTTCAAAGAGATGAAACACACGCACGAACGCACGCACACACACATACACACATACACACACATTATTAAAAATACGTTGTATTTTTTCCTTCTGAACCTGGAGTCGTTTATTGACAATTACTTATAGTTAATTGTTTGACAATCAATGCATCTGACATAATCAGGAATTTGTACAGAAGTCCCTGACATAATGAAGAAAGAAATTACTAAATGAGCAAACACTATGAGCAACTGTTTTTACAATGTCCATTAAATACTCAAAATTAACTGTTTATCTACGAAATATATCTCAAAATCGTAAATATCGTAGATGGACTTATTCTTGTATAACATATTTAGCGGTGCAATAGAAAGTTTAGTTACCCTAACAGACCTCAAAACCCTACAAGCTGTAAATGGGTATCATTTATGTTTCAAGAATGTCGGTTTTACTGCTGCTTTTGAACGTCGGAATATGTTTTATTCATTGTCTTTATCGACGAGTGTGGCTGCTATATATTGGCGTTAGAGGCAAGATACAATTTCGCAATCACTGCTGATGTCAAACAGAGTTCTCAGCCATGGTATACAATCTGACGTTCCAGTATATTAGCAAGGTAGCAGACAAATCAGTATTATTTTACTGTTCCTCATGGCCGTAAAATGGACACTTACACTCAATGTGCAAACACATCAGATGAAGTCGTTCTTCTTTCGCAAAAGAGTCGACTTGTAATTGTGTTTTAATTTGGTGCGCCAACATAAAAAAAAAAAGACACTCGAATAACCACACCATGCACACACTCCATATACATAAAATGCAATAGCTTTGTTGGTATAAACGGCCTAGAACCTTGCCTTGTCTCTATACATCCCTATTTAAGCTGGAGCGAAACTCTTATGCTCCAAAGGAGGAGCCCTATAGTTGCGGTCTTGTCCGTCCGTCGTATGTCCGTCTGTCCCGCTTTCTTTTCCGCTCTACTGCTCCTACGTTTGTTATCCGATTTTTACTTCACAAGAAGTATCAGCATGATGTCTAGTAATGCGTATTGTCTAAAACTATTTTAGACGGAGTTACGGGACATTGAGTGTTTTCGAATCTAAGCTTGTCCGCTTTTCTCCTCCAACCTTTTTCGTCCGATTACCACGAAACTTCATAGGAAGTATCATAGGAAGTATCAGACGTCTAGTAGTAATGGCGTTGTCAGGACGTTCTGATTGATGATTTTGGCGAGTAACGGTTTGAAGTTTTTCGAATCTAACGTTGTCGCTCAACTCTTCCTACGGCTTTGTGCGACTTTTACGAAACTTTACAGGAAGTAAGAGTATGTCTAGTATACAGTTACTGAAAGGCCGGCAAGCCATTCAGTAACTGTTTTATTACATGATCTCCTGTATATATAGTTGCTGCATATGCTATTGAACCATTATACAGTTCTTTTTTCTGTGTCCTGGTAGCAGAAGCATACACTTTTGTCAAAAAAGTGTTTAGATCTCCACGATCAGCTCCTCGAATTATTCCGTCAAGATCCAGATCAACTGCTAAACATATATTGGTACAATATACTGCATGAATAGTTAACAACATTTTTTTTGTGTTGACGTTGTCCCTCTTATCCAAAATATCAGAATTTTCTCCTCAGAAATGATCGCGAATCTTGATTACATCTTGTTGGCTTGCACCTCCGAGTTTCTCTACGCAGTAGAGCTGATGTTTCCGTTATGTCTGGTTCTCTCACCCACACATATAATAGAATAGAATAACTTTATTTTCCAGTCATGTGCAACAAAGATGGTTTGTTTTGTTAGTTTGTACATGGTGTTTTACGTCATTTTCATACAGTTAGGTTATATAGACGGTCAAGTTTTTGTTTTTGTTGTGTCGAGGCCGACAACACAATTTTCCTGGTAAAACCAGTACTGTACACCTCCGCCCATCCGTAAGAATCGACACTTCCTCATTGCAAGTCGAAAGATGGCATTATAATCACAGTAAAATGAACAACATAATGAAACATGACAAAAGCTTAATTTTGATTAGCATATAAAAGTAAATGAAATGACGATGGCGGATGCTCGCTTTTTCTACGTATCAATCGGGTAAAACTACCAATCTGATCAGAGTTATGATTATATACCGACTGGCGCTTGTTCCGCTTCTACACAGATAGACGTTTGTTTCGGGTGTGTAAGTTTTCCGGCCAAAGAATTGTCCACTTCCCGAAATAGTGTTGACACGTTTGTTGACACGGTTATGCCAATTTCTTTAAATTTGATATTCATCATTTTTCAATGTTGTGTTCCATGAAAAGATGTAGTATTTTATGTAAATGTCATTCTTTGTGTATGTATTAGTATTTGTTTTAATCGAAATATAATAAATTAATAATAGAATCTAAATGTAGATTTGTCGATTTGATTTACCTTAGCTTAATTGATTCTTCCACATACACAGCTGATACAATAGACTGCTCCACAGCTAAGGCTCGTTTGACTGGAACTGGGACATGCGCAGTGAAGTAATCTATTGATTTCGACCATGGGGCGGTCCACTATTGTACAGGTTTGCCACGTTGATGTCGAAGTTATTGCAATTACAAGATCGCGGCTTATTCTGTTAATCTGTTTTTGGCGAAATGTTGTATCTTAACAGAACAGAAACTAATTATTTACTGTTATATGTTACCACAATCTGTATCGAATGACGAAATAAGGTGATTGTTATCCTTCGCTCTCATCACAACAGGGTTCTAATATAAGGGTCCTATATATATATATCGCAAATATATTATATTTAGGATTGTTACCTGCAGATATCTATGAAGTAGATTAATGTTACGTCTCTGCCTTTTATTTGATTTGATTTACTGTTACTCCCACCAACACGCCTACTCTCCCCCGCACCCCTACACCACCGACGTCGTCGTAAACATCTTCTTCGACGCTTGTTGTACATACAAACGTATTGACCCGTATTGTGCGGAAATAAATGATACGGAAAACACGTGTCTGTAATTATTTTTATTATACAATATTTTTGACCACTCATATTTAGTTGATATAATGATGAAGTTTCCCTCTTTGTTTTCTTTATTAATTTAGTGATTTTCTGCCGTTCTGTTATCTCGATATCTTCGTCTGTATCAGCCAATCGGAAACGATACCAGAATATAGGTAAAATGGAAGCCGCTTCATTTTTTTAAGCTGTTCTAGACATTTGTTGTAAGAAAGAACAGCGTCGCAGATGATCTAGACTAGCCTGTTATTTGATTTGATTTACTGTTAACTGTTTTAAATTAATTGTTATAGTTATCCCCAAACTCTATCCTGTTATGAGATTCCCCTTTACCTCCACCTCCTCATTATAGTTACCTAAGAAGGCAAGCCGTTCCTTTTATTTATTTATAAAATTTATTTTTGCCTGTTGTCATTTGCTGACAGATCATCGCACAGACGCTTTGGAATAGTGACGTCATCAAGTATCCGCACTCTGTCTATTGACCGGCAAGATGGGCAATAGTCAAAACTATGGACCGGCAATTTATATAGGAGGTCATGTAATAATATCACATATCAGACGCTCTGGTTGAATGATTTTTGGCGGAGTTACGGGACTTAGACGTTTTTGAATCTAACCTTGTCTGCTCAACTCCTCCTATGTATTACATCCGATTTCAATGACCCTTTCGGAAGTCTCAGTGTGTGATCCATATGTCGGGATGTTTCGCTGAATTATTTTTGTGCGAGTCATGGGACATCGAAGTTTCTCAAATCAAGAGCTAGTCGGCTCAACACCTTCTAAATGTTTCACACTTGTATATCACATGTTTACCTTTATTCGGGGAGCGTCCTTCGGTTCTACCAATTTCTTGTGTATGTTCTGACACCTTTCAAGTTGCACCTGACAAACAATACAAAACATATTTATTATAAAAGCTTAGAAATAGAAAAAGAAATTGCTCTTAAAAATGACAAACTTGAAAATCATAACAGCAAATGAGATCTTTTCTCCTGAATTAATTTTTATACTTGTTTTGAAAGGAAAAACGCACGTCTAAAAAATTATGTTAAAAAACACCATATCACTGGTATTCTTTTATTTATTTATCTTTTATTTATTTTGGCATTCTTTTTCGTATTACCTTTAGTAAATCAAACGTTTTTTTCTAGACTACATTTCTCTCTCATATGTATTTTCCTTGGTGGTATTATATAGTATTAAGGCGTGACATTGTAATTCCAAGTAAGCAAATTAACTGTTTTTTAAATTTTTTAATTTAATATATTTAGTCATTGACTTCTGTATAATATTCAAGGGAAATATATATTTTTTTTTAATTTAATAATCAGTTACTTTATTTAAAACAATTGTATTATAAAAAGTTTTATATATATCTTGCTACATATACATGTGGAGATCTCCTCTGTTTTCCGTCTTTCAACAAAGAGAAAAAAATGGATACTAAATAATAATAGAGAAGAAAATGAAGTACTACATATGGTCATTATTATAAACTTTGAATAAACAACATACATGCACAGGCTCCTTCAAATGAGTAAATAATGAAAATACATAATGCGATGGGTATTGTTGTTGTTTTTGGTATGTTGTTGTGTGTTGCTGTATTTCTCTCTTTTATTATGAATGGTCTAAATGTAATCTATTTAAAACAACACATGATCGGGCAGACATCTTCTACAAAAACATCGTATTATCTTAAGTTTACACTTATTATTATACGTTTAAATCGTAATGTATATACAAAACCTGCATGAGAAAACGTTGAAAATGAAGATATTATATTTTAAAAAATTTGTATACTTAGTACGATATATGACAATACGCCCGTGTAAAGGTTGTGTTACTGCACGATAACCGGTTCTTCTATGATATACAAACACCGCCCATGCATTTAAGCGAATACATATTTGACGATGTAAGTACTTTATATTTTAATGTAAATGTAGGCTTATGATATATCTCCTCCATTAATTTCAATATATTGTCTCCGAGCCGTGTCTTTAGGACGTTATAGAGAAATTTGTTCTGCATTATTTACCGATGCGTAGTTGTTTTTTGTGTAAACACGACAGTTTCAACGGAAAAAAATAAATATATACAAAACCGCTACATTACATAGAAGGGCTTGGGATAATGTGGTCATACAAAAG
>JAWPHD010022420.1:0-25150 GCA_037043455.1 Cyrtodaria siliqua | reverse complement strand
TAAGAAAGGAATATATGTGTAAGAATATATATGTGTAAGAACTGAATATATATGCGTAATAACTGAATATATATGTGTAAGAAATGAATATATATTGAATATATATGTGTTAGAACGGAATATATATGTGTAAGAACGGAATATATATGTGTAAGAACGGAATATATATGTGTAAGAACGGAAAATATATGTGTAAGAACTGAATATATATGTTTAAGAACTGAATATATATGTTTAAGAACTGAATATATATTTGTAAGAACTGAATATATGTGTGTAAGAACGGAATATATATGTGTAAGAAATGAATATGTACGTGTAAGAACGGAATATATATGTGTAAGAACTGAACATATATGTGTAAGAAATGAATATATATGTGTAAGAACTGAATATATATGCGTAAGAACTGAATATATATGCGTAAGAACTAAATATATATGCATAAGACCTGAATATATATGCGTAAGAACTGAATATATATGCGTAAGAACGGCATATATGCGTAAGAACTGATATATATGCGTAAGAACGGAATATATATGTGTCAGAATGGAATATATATGTGTAAGAACTGAATATATATGTGTAAGAAAGGAATATATGTGTAAGAATATATATGTGTAAGAACTGAATAGTTATGTGTAAGAACGGAATATATATGTGTAAGAACGGAATATATATGTGTAAAAACGGTATATATATGTGTAAGAACTTAATATATATGTGTAAGAACTGAATATATATGCGTAAGAACTAAATATATATGCGTAAGAACGGAATATATATGTGTAAGAACTGAATATATATGTGTAAGAGCGGAATATATGTGTAAGAATATATATGCGTAAGAACGGAATATATGTGTGTTAAAACGGAATATATATGCGTAAGAACTGAATATATATGTGTAAGAACTGAATATATATGCGTAAGTACTGAATATATATGCGTAAGAACTGTATATATATGCGTAAGAACTGAATATATATCTGTAAGAACTGAATATATATGTGTAAGAACTGAATATATATGCGTAAGAACTGAATATATATGTTTAAGAACGGAATATATATGTGTAAGAACGGAATATATATTTGTAAGAACGGAATATGTACGTGTAAGAACGGAATATATATGTGTAGGAACGCAATATATATATGTAAAAAGTGAATATATATGTGTAAGAACTGAATATATATGTGTAAGAACGGAATATATATGTGTAAGAACGTAATATATATGTGTAAGAACTGAATATATATGCATAAGAAAAGAATATATATGCGTAAGAACTGAATATATATGCGTAAGAACTGAATATATATACGTAAGAACTGAATATATATTCGTAAGAACTGAATATATATGCGTAAGAACGGAATATATATGCGTAAGAACTGATATATATGTGTAAGAACGGAATATATATGTCTAAGAAATGAATATGTACGTGTAAGAACGGAATATATATGTGTAAGAACTGAACATATATGTGTAAGAAATGAATATATATGCGGAAGAACTGAATATATATGCGTAAGAACTGAATATATATGCGTAAGAACTGAATATATATGCGTAAGAACTGAATATATATGCGTAAGAACTGAATATATATCTGTAAGAACTGAATATATATGTGTAAGAACTGAATATATATGCGTAAGAACTGAATATATATGTGTAAGAACGGAATATATATGTGTAAGAACGGAATATATATGTGTAAGAACGGAATATGTACGTGTAAGAACGAAATATATATGTGTAAGAACGCAATATATATGTGTAAGAAGTGAATATATATGGGTAAGAACTTAATATATATGTGTAAGAACGGAATATATATGTGTAAGTACGGAATATATATGTGTAAGAACTGAATATATATGCGTAAGAAAAGAATATATATGCGTAAGAACTGAATATATATGCGTAAGAACTGAATATATATGCGTAAGAACTGAATATATATTCGTAAGAACTGAATATATATGCGTAAGAACGGAATATATATGCGTAAGAACTGATATATATGCGTAAGAACGGTATATATATGTGTCTGAATGGAATATATATGTGTAAGAACTAAATATATATGTGTAAGAAAGGAATATATGTGTAAGAATATATATATGTAAGAAAGGAATATATATGCGTAAGAACTGAATATATATGTGTAAGAACTGAATATATATGCGAAAGAACGGAATATATATGCGTAAGAACTGAATATATATGCGTAAGAACTGAATATATATGCGTAAGAACTGAATATATATGCGTAAGAACTGAATATATATCTGTAAGAACTGAATATATATGTGTAAGAACTGAATATATATGCTTAAGAACTGAATATATATGTGAAAGAACGGAATATATATGTGTAAGAACGGAATATATATGTGTAAGAACTGAATATGTACGTGTAAGAACGCAATATATATGTGTAAGAACGCAATATATATGTGTAAGAAATGAATATATATGTGTAAGAACTGAATATATATGTGTAAGAACGGAATATATATGTGTAAGAACGGAATATATATGTGTAAGAACTGAATATATATGCATAAGAAAAGAATATATATGCGTAAGAACTGAATATAAATGCGTAAGAACTGAATATATATACGTAAGAACTGAATATATATTCGTAAGAACTGAATATATATGCGTAAGAACGGAATATATATGCGTAAGAACTGATATATATGTGTAAGAACGGAATATATATGTTTAAGAAATGAATATGTACGTGTAAGAACGGAATATATATGTGTAAGAACTGAACATATATGTGTAAGAAATGAATATATATGCGGAAGAACTGAATATATATGCGTAAGAACTGAATATATATGCGTAAGAACTGAATATATATGCGTAAGAACTGAATATATATGCGTAAGAACTGAATATATATCTGTAAGAACTGAATATATATGTGTAAGAACTGAATATATATGCGTGAGAACTGAATATATATGTGTTAGAACGGAATATATATGTGTAAGAACGGAATATATATGTGTAAGAACGGAATATGTACGTGTAAGAACGAAATATATATGTGTAAGAACGCAATATATATGTGTAAGAAGTGAATATATATGGGTAAGAACTTAATATATATGTGTAAGAACGGAATATATATGTGTAAGAACGGAATATATATGTGTAAGAACTGAATATATATGCGTAAGAAAAGAATATATATGCGTAAGAACTGAATATATATGCGTAAGAACTGAATATATATGCGTAAGAACTGAATATATATTCGTAAGAACTGAATATATATGCGTAAGAACGGAATATATATGCGTAAGAACTGATATATATGCGTAAGAACGGTATATATATGTGTCAGAACGGAATATATATGTGTAAGAACTAAATATATATGTGTAAGAAAGTAATATATGTGTAAGAATATATTTGTGTAAGAACGGAATATATATGCGTAAGAACTGAATATATATGTGTAAAAACTGAATATATATGCGAAAGAACGGAATATATATGCGTAAGAACGGAATATATGTGTAAGAATGGAATATATACGTGTAAGAACGGAATATATATGTGTAAGAACGGAATATATACGTGTAAGTACTGAATAGTTATGTGTAAGAACGGAATATATATGTGTAAGAACGGAATATATATGTGTAAATACGGTATATATATGTGTAAGAACTTAATATATATGTGTAAGAACTGAATATATATGTGTAAGAACTGAATATATATTTGTAATAACTGAATATATATGTGTAAGAGCTGAATATATATGTGTAAGAACTGAATATATATGTGTAAGAACTGAATATATATGTGTAAGAACGGAATATGTACGTGTAAGAACTGAATATATATGTTAAAGAACTAAACATATATGTGTAATAAATGAATATATATGTGTAAGAACGGAATATATATGTGTAAGAACGGAATATGTACGTGTAAGTACGGAATATACATATGTAAGAACTGAACATATGTGAAAGAAATGAATATATATGCGTAAGAACTGAATATATATGCGTAAGAACTGAATATATATGCGTAAGAACTGAATATATATGAGTAAGAGCTGAATATATATGCGTAAGAATGGAATATATATGCGTAAGAACTAAATATATATGCGTAAGAACGGAATATATATGTGTAAGAACTGAATATATATGTGTAAGAACGGAATATATGTGTAAGAATATATATGCGTAAGAACGGAATATATATGTGTAAAAATGGAATATATATGCGTAAGAACTGAATATATATGTGTAAGAACTGAATATATATGCGTAAGTACTGAATATATATGCGTAAGAACTGAATATATATGCGTAAGAACTGAATATATATCTGTAAGAACTGAATATATATGCGTAAGAACTGAATATATATGCGTAAGAACGGAATATATATGTGTAAGAACTGAATATATATGTGTAAGAACGGAATATATGTGTAAGAATATATATGCGTAAGAACGGAATATATATGTGTAAAAATGGAATATATATGCGTAAGAACTGAATATATATGTGTAAGAACTGAATATATATGCGTAAGTACTGAATATATATGCATAAGAACTGAATATATATGCGTAAGAACTGAATATATATCTGTAAGAACTGAATATATATGTGTAAGAACTGAATATATATGCGTAAGAACTGAATATATATGTGTAAGAACGGAATATATATGTGTAAGAACGGAATATATATGTGTAAGAACGGAATATGTACGTGTAAGAACGGAATATATATTTGTAAGAACGCAATATATATATGTAAGATGTGAATATATATGTGTAAGAACTGAATATATATTTGTAAGAACGGAATATATATGTGTAAGAACGGAATATATATGTGTAAGAACTGAATATATATGCGTAAAAAAGAATAAATATGCGTAAGAACTGAATACATATGCGTAAGAACTGAATATATATGCGTAAGAACTGAATATATATTCGTTAGAACTGAATATATATGCGTAAGAACGGAATAATATATATGTATTTTGGGGTTTCTGTTGTAATTTTTTTTTTTACCTCGAATTGCAGCAGAACGACCCCAAAATAAACACATATATAATAAATCACCATGAAATGGTGATTTTACTTGATTTATTAAAACTTTTTTAAAATAGGGGTAGTGAAGATTGCAAGTTTAATTTTTTTTTAAATAAATCATCATGAAATGGTGATTTTACTTGATTTATTAAAACTTTTTAAAAATAGGGGTAGTGAAGATTGCAAGTTTATTTTTTTTTTATAGTTATCAAAATTACAACATATTTTTTTTATATGGTTAAACATCAATACGTCTAAATTTTAAGCACTCAGCATTATAATCTTTAAATTTCCAATAACGTGTCATTATTCTGACTGAAACTCCACCACAATCAGCACAAATTTTATTTTTTGCTCTTGTGCCTTTTTTACATATTGAGCACGGCAATACATGACTTGTTTTTAATCTATACTTATGCAAACTACAATAATTAGAATCTTTTGTAGTTTTATTTTTACACGGATTGTGTAATCCAATTTTAAGAAATTTGCAAACATTAATTTCCATTGTTTCTTTTTGATATATTTTTTTATATTAAATAAAAAAAAAATATAAGTATATCAAAAAGAAATAATGAAGACTGAAGAGATTATAGAAAATTTAATACGCCTGTTTGATACAGGTGTAATAGATAAGCAAACACTATCTAACGGTATAAATGCTCTTAAAGAAGTTCCAAAGGAAACTCCAAAAGAGGTTAATTCTCAAACATTAGAAAATTTACGCAAGAGACGACGTGCTAAGAAACAACGTAAACGAGAAAAGCAGAAATATGATAAATTACAAGATGAGCAAAATCAGAAATATGCTAAATCACGAGACAATGTAATAAATGAATTGAAAGAGCTTAATGATAGAACATCTAAAGAAGAATTAAAACTGGTTGACAAACCAATGTGTGGCTATTTTAAAGCATACGAAATATCTGCCGGGAAATACAAAGACCCTCAAAAACTATTTCGTGATAAAAAATCCATTATTACAAAACAAATAAGCAAAGAGCTGACAAAGATGGATGGATTAAAGTTTCAATTAGGTCTCACTGTAAATTTATTCAAAGATGATGGTGATACCAAAAAATACACCACAGCAGTATTACATAGTGAACAAAATGCAATTTTAACCTCTGAAAAAATAAATGAGTTTTACGATGAATCATCTGCTTATATACAAGAGAGCCTTGAACGATTTACAAACACAGCATCTGGATTGGAGATTGATCACTGTGTTACGTTTTACTTAAATTTTGCAAAGTATGAACCATTAAAAGGTTCTTCATATATTCCTTTGCCTAAAGTAGTATCTGATAAAAAAGCAATAATTAATGTTAATAATGAAGATAATAAGTTCTTGGAAGTGGCATTGGTTTCTGCTTTGTGGCCTAATAAAAATAATCCAACTAGGATATCTTGTTATAACAAACACATGGGTAAGTTGAATATGGATGGTATTGAACTTCCCACTCCAATTTCACAAATTTCCAAAGTAGAAAAACTAAATAACCTTGCTATTAATGTTTATGCATATACCATAACAGGAAAAAATAAAAAGGTATCTGTTTTTCCATATAAAATATCAGAACAACCAAAAGATATTGAACGAATTAATTTGATCTTAATATCTGAAGACACTGAAGTTGAATCAGAAAACGAAGACGATCCAAATAATGAAGAAGGAATTATAGATGACAACTATAACCCTGATGATTATTCTAAAGAACCAAAAACATTAACAACAAAATATCACTATTGCTGGATTAAAAATTTGAATAGACTACTCTGGGACCAAAACAAACACCATGGTCAAACTTACTTTTGCGATCGTTGTCTTCACGGCTATTCTGGACAAGGACTACTTACAAAACACAAAGAAGACTGTGATGGTATTAACAAAAATTCTTGCAGAATAGAAATGCCTCAAGAAGGTAAAAATACTGTAAAATTTAAAAATCATCAAAATCAGATGCCTGTGTCTTATGCAATATATGCTGATTTTGAAAGTATAGTCAAACCACAATCAACTAAATTTGGAAAGAAATCTGAAATCACAAGTGTGCACGAAGCTTGTGGATTTGGATATCAAGTTGTCAGATATGATGGTAAAACAGAAGAACCTGTTATTTACAGAGGTGAAGATACTGTTGAAAAGTTTTTAAATCATTTGGAATGTGAAAAGAGCAAGATCAATAATATATTTGCTCACCCGAAACCATTAATCATGACACAGCAGAATGAAATAGATTATGAAAAAGCAACACACTGCTGGATATGCGAAAATGAAATAGGTAGGAAATGTGGTAAAAACTGTAAAGTAAGAGACCACTGTCATTTTACAGGAGAATACAGAGGTGCAGCACATAAAAACTGCAACCTAAAGCTGAAAATAAAACCAAACAAAACACCTATACCTGTTATATTTCACAATCTCAAAGGATATGATAGTCATCTTATAATGCAAAAAATACATAAAATGACAGGTAATATTACATGCATTCCAAACAACGCTGAAAAGTATATTTCATTTAGTGCCGGACAACTTAGATTTTTAGACATTTTTCAATTTATGGCTTCGTCTCTGGAAAAATTGGTTAAAGCTACAGACAAATCTGATTTCAAAATTACCAAAAATCAGTTTGGAGAACAAACAGATTTACTTTTACGAAAAGGTGTTTATCCATACGAATATATGGACAGTATGGAAAGATTTAAGGAAACGCAATTACCGCCTATAGAAAAGTTTTACAGTAGTCTTTCAGATGAAAGTATAAGTTCCGAAGATTACGAATATGCTCAAAAAATATGGAAAGAGTTTAACTGTAAAACTCTTGGAGACTATCATGATTTATATCTAAAAACTGATGTAACTCTGTTAGCAGATGTGTTTCAAACTTTTAGAAAAACATGTATGAGTGCATACAAACTTGATGCTTTACATTACTATACAGCACCTGGATTATCTTGGGATGCTTTACTTAAACATTCAGAAATAGAATTGGAACTTTTGACAGACATTAACATGCACTTATTTATAGAAAAAGGTATGCGTGGTGGAATTAGTATGGTATCAAAACGATATGCCAAAGCAAACAATTCACATGTAGCTGATTATAACACTAGAGAAGAAAACAGATTTTTAATGTATTTTGATGCAAATAATCTTTATGGGTGGGCAATGAGTCAGCTACTTCCATATTCTGGCTTTAAGTGGGTGGAAACGTTGCCAGAGCCAAAAGAAAGAAAAGAAGGAAAAGGATATTTTCTAGAAGTTGATTTTGAATATCCTAAAGAACTTCATGAATCTCATAATGACTATCCGCTTGCACCGGAACGATTAGCAGTGAAAAAAGAATGGTTGTCTGAATATCAAACAGATCTGTTAGAAAATAATAGCATGATAAATACAGAACAACTAGTTCCCAATCTTAGGGACAAAGAAAAATATGTGATACATTACAAAAACCTGGAACTGTATTTATCTTTAGGCATGAAACTAAAGAAAATACACAGAGTATTAGAATTTAATGAAAAACCATGGATGAAATCATACATAAATTTAAACACAGAACTTAGGAAAAAAGCTAAATCACAATTTGAAAAAGATTTTTACAAGCTTATGAACAACTCTGTGTTTGGCAAAACAATGGAAAATCTACGCAAGCGGACTGATATAAAACTAGTCAGAACTGACGGCTCTGAAAATGAAAAGATAAGAAAAATAATAGCCAAACCCAACTTTAACAGGCGTATAACATTTTCAGATGAATTGTCAGCAATACATGTGAACAAAACAAAATTAACATTAAACAAACCAATTTATGTTGGGATGTCAGTATTGGATTTATCAAAGTATATGATGTATGATTGGTATTATAATACTTTGAAAAAAAGGTATGGAGATAACTGTACTTTATTATACACAGATACTGACAGCTTGCTTGTAGACATCAGAACAGATGATGCATACAAAGACATGGCTGAAATGAAAGATGAGTATGACTTGAGTGATTATCCGAAATACCATCCAATGCATGATGATACAAACAAAAAAGTATTAGGTAAAATGAAAGACGAATGTAATGGTGTTGCTATAGCTGAGTATGTTGGATTAAGACCTAAACTATATTCTGTTTTGAGAGCGGATGAGCAGATGATAGAAAAAGTAATAGATAAAATGAAAGATGAATGTCCTGGTGTTCCGATAGTTGAGTATATTGAATCAAGACCCAACCTATATTCTATTTTGGGAGGGGATGTGCAGATGATTGAGAAAGTAACAAACAAAATAAAAGATGAATGTGTTCCTATAGTTGAATCCAAACTAGGTTCTATTTTGGGAGCGGATGAGCAGACGATTGAAAAAGTAGTAAATACAATAACAAATAAAACAAAAGATGATGGTGAGTCTATAGCTGAGTATATATCTAGGAATATTGGATTAAGACCTAAACTATATTCGATGTTTAGAGCGGATGTGCAAAATGTTAAGAAAGATGAAAATATTGGATTAAAATCTAAACAAGATTCTATTTTGAAAGTGAATGAGCAGATTATTAAAAAAGCAAAGGGTGTAAAAGAATATGTAACCAAAAAACAAACAAATTTTGAAAACTACAAGGATGCATTGTTTGGCAAGAAAAAATACACCCATAAAATGAATATGATGCGATCAATAAAACATCAAATATATGGCATAACAGTAAACAAAGTTACACTATCACCATTTTACTCAAAAAGATATATACGAGAAGATGGAATTACATCTGATGCACATGGTTTCTACAAAAACTTATGAATTTGAGTATCAGCAGGAACAATAAGTAATTCTTCTTTGACAAATCCTCTCTGTGGCGCTGGTGCTTTCAAATAATAAACTCTTATACCTTGCGTCACCATATAACTTTTAATCTTGTGAATATCTACACTCCACATTGGATCAGTTGCTCTGCGTCTTCCACCTTCTTGTTCCCCGGGTTGATATAAATATCTTACACTTGCATTTATACAGATAGGATCATCTTTTAATATTTTTGTTTCAACAGGAGGAGGCTTTTTTGTCTCCGAATTTATGGCTTTAACATCTTCTGGTAATCTCTTTACCCATTCTCTATTACGTTTTTGCGAATCTATTTCCTTAGCATACTGATAACCAAACAATCTTTCAGCTAATGTTCTGTTAAATCTTTCCACTAAAGCTTGGTCTCTGTGTATTTCTGTTCTGCCCCGTCTGATATTTACTTTGTGTTTTGCCATCAACTGTGATACTGCACCCATAAATTCTCTGCCTGGATCTACTTGTAATAACTTTGGATATTTTAAATGTCGACTGTATATATTTTCAAATGCTTTAGCAACTTCTTTACTATCCTTGGAAGTTAGTGGCTCTGCTTCTTTGTATCTACTTGCAATATCAACCACAGTCAATGCATATTTATATGTCTTGCGCCCACGACCAATCCCAAAAGTATCATGCGGTAAAAATAACAAATCAGCTTGATGCACTCCATTATTAGTAGAAACATCAAACCTGGGTCTAACTATTTTTCTTCGGCGCAGGTAAATAAATCTGCCACACAGCTTGTTTCTTTAAAAATTCTAATGCCTTTTTTTCACTGACACCAGCCTCTTTTGCTAATTTTTTAACTGCTGAGTAACCTTTCCAAAATCCTTTTGGGCTGTAATAAATCTTTTCCATTTTTTTCTACTAAAGATTAAACTTTATATAACTATAAAGAAAAAATGGAAATCACAACTGCACAATTTGATGAACTGCTCGAAGAGCAATATCAAAATAGCACAAAGAAATGGACAGACTTGGAACTAAATAAAATATACAAAATTACAGATACGAAAATAGTAGATACCGAATATGGTCCATCCATGGTATTGACATTATTAGACAATGGTGAAGTATGGGCGCCTGATCATCTCAAAAATAAATTAGAGAAGAGTGCTAAACCACCATATTATATTCGACCACTTGGATTGAAACCATGTAAAAACAACAAAAAAAATAGGTATCATGCATATGACTTAGTCTTTTCAAAGTAAACTTAGTCATTTCAAATCCAAAAAAATCTAAAGTAATTATAGTTTTAAACTATTTTTTTTTTTTATGAAATCAATTTGTACGCCACAAATCCAGTTGCAGCCATGCCCACCACAATAAACGTAATTTCTCTATTCTGTTGATCCGGAGATGGTGTATAAAAATCGCTCAACTTGGGCTCTGGTTCCAAAAGCAAATGTTTACCAGTTATGTAATAATACTGTTTCATAGCTTGGTCTACATCATCAAAAGTCTGCTTTGCATGATGTTCTTTTTGTAGTTGTTTATTAATAAAATCTAATCTCTCTGTTCTTTTTTTATTCCACTCCACTTGTGCTGCGTTTAATTGTTCCACTGCTTTGTCATGCCTTTGTCTTTCCTCATCTGAATGACTTCCCATTTTTGAAAAGAAATAATTTGAACCGCTAAACGCCAATGCATTTGTTAATGCTCCACCTATCATCATTGCTACTGCACTTGCCATTTTTTTTTTATATATATATTTTTTAAAATTATTTCATAATATCCGCAGGAATAATACCTTGCTTAATCAACATATCCTTTGTAGCCATTGCTAACATTATATCCACAGACAGCATCCCAAAATCTGTCATATTCCAATCCACTTTAGGTGCTGGTCTTTTTAGTATTTTTCTACCAATTTCAGAATATCCAACAGTTAGAAGTGTTTCCACTCCAGCGTGATACATCATATTTACAATTTGTTTTCCGTCAATACTTGCTGCCATTTTTTTTATATGATTATTTTTTTAAATTAAATTATTAAAAATCAAACGGGTCTTTTGGTGCAACATGAACAGGTTGCACAGCTACAGGCTGCGTAGCAGATTTCTTGTTATAAATATACAAACCCAACCCAGCAATGCCTAATAAAACCAGACACGGTGGAATATAATTTTTGTATACGTTTATTTTGATTTTTTCTGGTTCTTCTTCACCTATTGTTATTTTTGTTATTTGATTTGCAGCATTTTGATTTGTAACATCTTGAAGCAAACGCTTTGCCTTTTTTGCCGCTGCTCCTTTTTTTCCAGCTTCTATTCTTTTTGGATTTTTTACTTTTTGTTGTTCAATAGGTTGTGTAACAACAGGTTGTGTAACAACAGGTATAACTTCACTCTCTTGGTTCTCCATTTATATTATCTATAATTTTATTTTTATTAAAATCAATATGTCTAACAGTTGTCAGTATTGCTGTAAATGGTGCTAAGCACATTCCATACCTGTAATACAACTCACAACAAGCACTTGTCAAAGCATGATTAATAAATGGGTCTTCCCCCAAATCTTCTATCAGCTTTGGTGGATTGGTTACATTAAAATATTTTGATACTCCCATCACATACAAGTTAATAAAAGAATTGCCTAAAGTTTTAGTCATGCTTGCCCCAAGCCGTGCTTCATATCTGCAGTAAAGTTTGTTAATTTCATCTGGTGGCATGCTATCTATATTTGTGAGTTGTATGTCCTTACCCAAATATTGACGACTACCACCGCCAGCCACTATGGCTGATAATCTTTCTTTTTTTATTTCTTGTTGCTTTGATTCATCTGGTTCCGTCTGTTCCGATATATTTTGTAATAGTTCTTCCACATTCATTTTTATATTATTAATCTTATTTTTTATCTTGAAATAAATATAAAATACAAAACAACTAGCAGCGATATTCATGCAACTAGTAATTGTTAGTATTGTTAATAGCATTGTTATTAACATTACTATTTTTTCTATTAACATTATTAATTTGCTGCAAGCATTGCTATTAACATTGCTACTTTGCTATGAGCAATGCTGTTAGCAATACTATATTCATGGTCAGTATTGCTATTAACATTGCTACTTTGCTGTTAGTATTATTATTAGCAACAGTTGTAAAAAAAAAGGTATTATACCTGCGGATATTATGAAATAAATATATTTTGTAATAATAAAAAAATATATTATATAAGAAAAAATGGATTTAAAAATAACAGACGGTGAGAATAGTGATTATGGCAAAAATAAAATAGCACTGGATATTATGACAAGAGATGACGTAAAATGTTGTATATGTGTTTCAGAAAGTAAGTTTTTACAAACGTATGCAAAAGGTGCACAGGAAACGCCTGTAATTTCTTTGACAAAGGATGGCGTAGAATATTTTATATGTGAGCCAAGAGGGTATGTTTTACAAGCCCCGAAAAACATGAGTAGTGATGTTGTACCGATATTGGTTGCATTATTGATTATATGGGCACTCTAGTTTTTATTTTTGAAAAAATTTATTCAACCCAATAACCAGTTGGTTGGTCAGTCCTCAATATCAACTTGGAATATTTAGTCTTAGCTAAAGCTTTTCTTATTCTGGTTCTCTCTTCCAGCTTTGGAATAACATCATTTTCTCTCAAACAATTTTCATAACTATCTCTGTCCTTGGTGTAAAATATACACAACCATTTTGCTTGCTCTCTCAAATCTTTTAATACAGAATTATATCTTTGTGAAATGACCCACACTGATTGTTTGGCGTGGCGACCAGAGAATGCCAACTCTGATAACATATCTTTTTTCTTTGTTAATTCTTTTGTGGCTGAGCAATCGTCAATAATGTATAATGTGGGCTGACCAGCATATCTTTTAAAAAATAAACGCAACAGTTCTTGTAACATTTCTTTGCCGTTGCTAACGGGATTGACAATTATTATTTTTTTATCTTTTGGGTTTTTCACATCTCCTATCCAGGATCTATTTTTATAAGCCTCGTTCCACTCTATGGTTGGACACAATATAATTATATGTTCAAAAACGCCAACATACTCTTTTTCAAGTATGTCAAGAACAAACTCTGTTTTACCACAGCCTGTCTGACCACAAATAATGGCACTGTGTGAATATTTAGGATATTTTTGTTGCAAACTAGTATCCTGCTTCTTTGAATCTTCCATCTTCGAAATTGATTTGAGCATCTTGTATTATATATAGATAAATATTTAAAGTTTTATCTGCATCTGCTTTTTTATTTATTAATATCGTTATGCCTTCACTGCCGTTTTCTATTCTTCTTCCACTGCCGTGTAATAAATTGTCCTCACATGTTCTAAGGTCAAGCCATAAAGCATATGATTTTGTCAAATAAGTCTCAAGAGAAACACTGGTAAAGTTTAAGTCCCTCTCTACTATTTCTGTCTCTTTGTTTCTTTTTGAGGTCAAGGCAAAATATTTGTTAATTTCATCCCAATGTTGATATGCCTTCATGCCTTGACTATACAACTGATTTGGTACTCCCTCTATTGTCATTTCAACCTTTTCAATCTTTGGGTTGTAATAGGTTTCTGTGCTTGTTCTTTCTGGGTCTTCAAACAGCATTAAAATACCTTTCATGCTCCGTGCTGGTACATTAATGTTGATGTTCCAAAGAGTATCAGATTTGTTTGCTATTATTTTTCTATGTCGCAAGATACGATCATACATAAATGACATCTTACCATTGATTTGCTGTCTTATTTGTCTGGATAATTCAACATCACTAACCGTATCGAATTCCAAGCAGATATTTTTTATTACATAAGATGCATCAGCATCAGTGCTTTTGATAACTTTGTTATAATCGTTAAACGTTAATTCATATTCTAACCTATCACCAAGCCCCGCTTGGTAAAATGGCATATGACTTTCTAACATTTCAAAGTCCAGTGGAATACAAAATCTATTTCCATAAGCTGCTGCTATAGCTTCATCTCCGGTGTCTGAGGAAGCATCTCCCGCGCTAACTCTATGTTTTAACATGTTTGGTTTACCAATACCTTGGTAAGCTATGTTTTGTCGTTCAGTAGGGCTTTTCCATAAATCTACATAACAATGATATATATCACTGTCATCTATTGACATGACTTCATTGCCACTTATTCTTATTGTCATTTTTTTCACAATTGTTCTACCCAGATTTTGAAATAGAGTAGCGTTGGCGTCTGTTCTGCTTTTAAGTTCTATTTCAAAGGCAAGACGAGCAGTACTTGGAACTATCACATCATTAGTACTTAGATTTGGAAATCTCACAAGCAGTTGCTGGTTTTGGTCTATTGTTGATGGATTATTAGTTATTACTACACTTGTGCGGATGCCTTTGGCACCATGAGGTTCTCTTAGTTTTCTATGAGGGCTGAGTTTGTTTCCGTAAGCCGACATTGTTTTTATTTTTTAAATATATTTTTTAAAATTAAATAAAATAAACAATGGCTGAAGGAGGATTTGAAAATCCTGCGTTCGATCCAGATGATTATGATGAATATTATGATGATTTACCAATGGTGCCTGATGAGCCTGTTCTAAGAAGTCTTCTTAATCAAAGCGATCATATTGCTGAACTAAGGGGAGAGCTGGCAGAATCCACACTTGAAATATACAAGAAAAATCTTGTAAAATCCTTTTATAATGAAATAGGAAAACGATATAAGATGGCACCGGACAAAATGGATTATGACCAGTTTAAAGTATCAAAAGATGGTAAAACATTATACTGGATTGTTGGTGATAGAGGAATAAGAATAACTGCCAGGCAAGGCTCTTTTACATTTCTTGCTCTTGGTTCTTTGGCAAATGAATATAACAGGGTTATTGGCTCTGGGGGAACAAGGGCGATAAGACAATTTTTGAATTTGCCGGAGTATGATAGTAAAACAAAAGTATCACAAAAATTTAGACAAGTATTGGAGAGCACAATAAACGATTTACCAGATAATGTGGATGCTATCCCATTACAATATTTATCAAGTGTTGCGAATGACACAGCACAGTCAATGGAAAGTGCTCTTTATGACTGGGATGTGATTGAGCGTCCTGATGCTGAAACACAAACAAATATAGACAAGCGTGAAATGGATGGAATAGTAAAAGCGATGACAACTGTCAAGGAAGAACTGACCAATAACGTAGCAAAACTCACACAACTTGATAAAGACATAACAAGAGAAAAACTAAAGTTAGAACAAGCTAAGACTGATAATGATGAATTCCAAATAAAAAGAATTAGCGATCGCATCAAAGATCTTGAAGTTGAAAGAGGTGGAAGAATTGATGTCATTAATGAAAACAGAGAAGCTTTTCGTAACCAAGTAAGCAGGATAAAAGAGACAATAAACAAAATGTTAAAGGAGGATACAACTCTTGGTGAGAGGATCAAAACCTTGTTTAGGGAGCAAGGTATTCCTATTGTTAGTATCCTAACTGCATTTGGTATGATTCTTGGGGTGATAATTAATTCTATTATTCCCACATCAGGTGCTGCTCCAACTCCGACTCCAAAACCTGATCCATCAAGTGTAAAAGATTGGATAAAAAAACAACTATTTAATCTTGGTAAACTTCTTGCCAACCTAGCTGGTAAAGCTGCTGCAGCACTTCCAGGAGTTATTGGTGCAATAGTATCATGGCTTTTATCTGCAACAGGTAATGTTATTAATTGGCTTGGTAACAATCTATGGGCTTTGCTTGTGTTTGTTTCCGGGTTGTTGTATGTGGCAGCCAAAGAGTGGTTTAGTAAATCTCGTAAATAAGTAATGCAGCAAGACCTATTACTATAGTACCAACAATTATAGTTGTTTTGTTATCTTCGTGTTCAGTTGCTATTTTTTGTATTTCTGATGGGTTCCACAGTTTTATGTATTGATGATTTATCAAAGTCAGAATGTTCCGGTAAAAATTTCTTTGTCGTGGTGCCTTGAAAAGGTTGAATATATTTTGGTGGCACTGGTTTTACATTTACATCATTATTCAATCCTAATGCTTGTGCATCGGTTGCTATTACAATTTCATTATTGTAGTCTTGTATTGTTCCAATTCTTAATTCCATGTCACTCGGAGACATATACAATCCACTTCCATAGACAAAATTAACTTTACTTCTTGCATATTTTAGGGTGTTTTCATATCTTGAAATTTGACTGGGCAAGTCGATGGGGCTATTTATTGCGTCCTCTACATTTGCTAAAAATTGTTTCTGTGCATCAAATGCTGTTCCAGTTCCAAGTATATCAGTTCTTGTTTGTGATTGTGAACCAAGAATTGCCCAGCAGTATGTTCTTATGCTGTCATTGATTCTTTCTACTCCTGCTCTTGTAAATCCAGATGAACTATCTAGTATAAAAGTAGACCAGCTGTTGTCTGCCTCAGATCCTTGTGCAATGTAATCAATGTGATATGTTTTATCACTCTCATAGACTGTAAAACTCATCGTTTTGTTGTCGTATACAGTATTTACCAAAGGATGATAACCAATATTTGTCCAGTAATTGTAAATTGTTCCTAGACCATTATTATAGCTTTGTTTCTGTCTCCAGTCTGAATATAAATCAACGTTAAACTCCTTGCATATTCTCTCGTACGCGTTTCGGTTATATGTGTTATTAAACGCATTCCAATTTGAGTCTTGCGGTAATGCTACACTCATTTCAAATAATATTCTTCTGACTTGGTAGTAGACATGAAATCGAAATAACGATCCAACCAAAGTATCAGCTTTTAGATGATTGTTAAAATCAATACCACATCCAGTTGTTGCACACCAAATAGCAAAGTTTAACTGATTCTGCCAAAATAACAACCAATCTGTTCCCCAACGTTGGACTATAGCATCTGATTTGACGTATGGAAGTTTGTATTTTTCAAAGACATTGGGGAATGATGCTTTAAAGTCTTTACCGTCTGATGTAATGACTATGTTTTGATTTATTATATCTATCACTTTCTTGCTAAAAGTATTTGAATATTGAGCATCCGGGTTATATTTGAATTCTTTAGAAATCATTTTTATTTGTGTTTTTATATATATATATTAAAAAAAAATGTTTCATACAATTTCAAACATAAACAACTCTATTAATTTACAACAGTATATCGATAATAGAGATGGAACTAAGCGCGTTGGATTAAAAAGTTTTACATACACTATCGGTTGGTATAATATTAATCATGAAACCGCAAAGACAAGAAACCCAGACAAAATAGAACATTTTCCAGGTGGACTCTATAACATTCCATACTTGGCAAAAAAGTTTAAAAAGCTAAATGAAAATATTATCCTGGACAGTATTGAGCAAATTGGTACAGCCATTATAGAGACGTCAATAGAGACACGAATGTCAAGCGGTCTTTCAAAAATGCTGGGATTCAAAGACAGAATATGGTTGACAGGTATTACTTTAGGAGATTACCCAATTGATTTAGCTCCTTACAAACAGCTATATGTTCATCTAAAACAAGTTAATACAAGTAGTAATTATTTCAATGGTGCACCAAGCACTATTATAGGTGTTGAACCTGTAGTAAATAAGCAGTTTGGAGATATTGTATATACAAGTTTTTATCCTGAATATCACTGTCTTACAAATGATGCAATTACTGAATTGAAAATAGAAGTCAGAGATGAGTATGGCAACAAGATAGATAATCACGGTTTGCCTATGAGTTGTGTTTTAGAAATTATTTAAAAAATATATTTTTATAAAAAAAACAATGAGTATATTTGGACCACCAAGCTCTAAAAAAACAGAAGACTTAGAGACTTTGATAAATGATGTTCAAGATTTATATAGAGGAATTGTGCCTTTTGTTGACCAGTTTAATCATTTGAGAAATAGAGTTGATAATCTTAAATATGGGATTATAACAATATTTGCAGAGGCTAATGGCCCACTTGTGTTGAATAGAATACTCTCATTTGGTAATGGTGGGGCAGAATCAAATGTGGGGCATGTAATGACACGCCGTGGACGGATTATGGGAATAGGTTTAGCAAGTGACCGATTAGTTGGTGACGTAACTGTAATAGTTTCTGTCAATGGTGTTGAACAACCAAATTATGGTATAACGCTTCACATCATCCCACGCAATCATGATAACTTTGATAAACCTTTAGAGATTGGTGCTGGTTCTGTTGTTAACTTTGTATGCAAGGTTGCTAACGCTACCGCTGTAAATACGGTGGCATCATTATTAATTGAATTAATTTAATGTTTTATTTATTAATAAAAAAATGCCAAAGCAACCGACAGCACCAAGTTTATATCCTGATTTGTCAGTGGAAAATTCAGTGGAAAACGGACAAAATTATAGATTACAAAAGATTTCAGAGATTGAAAAAAAGTTAATTACAGAACGAGATATACGTCAGTCACTTTATAAAAAATATAAACGTGGTATTAATATTACAGATGGAATTGACACTACCTTGATATCAGCAGGTGTTATTATGGCTGGGATTGGATTTGTTATTCCAGTTTTGTTACCTTTAGAAATAGCAGCAATAGTATGTGGAGCTACAGGTGTTTGTATTAATTTTATCAGACGCAAGCTTAATGCAAAAGCTCAAAAACATCATGAAATAAAAACTTTGGCAGAGGCTAAGTTAAATAGCATAAAGCAGTTAATATCAAAAGCGTTGAGTGATGCACAAATATCTGATCAAGAGTTTAAGATGATTTTAGATGAGTTAGATAAATATTATAGTTTAAAAGAAGACACCAAACAAAAAAAGGCTAAAATAAGTGAAGCTCAAAAAAAAGAACTAGTGGAGCAGGGAAGAAAAGAAGCAATGGCAACCTTACAAAAAAGTCTAAAAAGTGTGTAATAAATTGTTATAGTAATGTGTATGAGTATGATCCACCACCTTTGTATTCAAGGTCAGAAAATTGTTAATTAAATGTAATTTTGATAACAAATCAACAAATTTGTTTTGTATTAAAGAAACATTTTATAATTTTAATAGCTATATAAAAAAAAATTAAACTTGCAATCTTCACTACCCCTATTTTAAAAAAGTTTTAATAAATCAAGTAAAATCACCATTTCATGGTGATTTATTATATATGTGTTTATTTTGGGGTCGTTCTGCTGCAATTCGAGGTAAAAAAAAAATTACAACAGAAACCCCAAAATACATATATATGAATATATATGCGTAAGAACTGATATATATGCGTAAGAACGGTATATATATGTGTCAGAACGGAATATATATGTGTAAGAACTAAATATATATGTGTAAGAAAGGAATATATGTGTAAGAATATATATTTGTAAGAACGGAATATATATGCGTAAGAACTGAATATATATGTGTAAGAACTGAATATATATGCAAAAGAACGGAATATATATGCGAAAGAACGGAATATATGTGAAAGAATGGAATATATACGTGTAAGAACGGAATATATATGTGTAAGAACGGAATATATACGTGTAAGTACTGAATATTTATGTGTAAGAACGGAATATATATGTGTAAGAAGGGAATATATATGTGTAAAAACGGAATATATATGTGTAAGAACTAAATATATATGTGTAAGAACTGATTATATATGTGTAAGAACTGAATATATATGTGTAAGAACTGAATATATATTTGTAAGAACTGAATATATATGTGTAAGAGGTGAATATATATGTGTAAGAACTGAATATATATGGGTAAGAACTGAATATATATGTGTAAGAACGGAATATGTACGTGTAAGAACTGAATATATATGTTTAAGAACTGAACATATATGTGTAATAAATGAATATATATTTGTAAGAACGGAATATATATGTGTAAGAACGGAATATGTACGTGTAAGTACGGAATATACATGTGTAAGAACTGAACATATATGTGTAAGAAATGAATATATATGCGTAAGAACTGAATATATATGCGTAAGAACTGAATATATATGCGTAAGAACTGAATATATATGCGTAAGAACTGAATATATATGTGTAAGAACTGAATATATATGCGTAAGAACTGAATATATATGTGTAAGAACGGAATATATATGTCTAAGAACAGAATATATATGTGTAAGATCGGAATATGTATGTGTAAGAACGGAATATTTATGTGTAAGAACGGAATATATATGTGTAAGAACTGAATATATATGTGTAAGAACTGAATATATATGTGTAAGAACTGAATATATGTGTAAGAACGGAATATATATGCGTAAGAACTGAATATATATGTGTAAGAACTGAACATATATCCGTAAAACTGAATATATATGCGTAAGAACTGAATATATATGCGTAAGAACGGAATATATGTGTAAGAATGGAATATATACGTTTAAGAACGGAATATATATGTGTAAGAACGGCATATATACGTGTAAGAACTGAATATATATGTGTAAGAACGGATTATATATGTGTAAGAACGGAATATATATGTGTAAAAACAGAATATATATGTGTAAGAACTGAATATATATGTGTAAGAACTGAATATATATGTGTAAGAACTGAATATATATTTGTAAGAACTGAATATATATGTGTAATAACTGAATATATATGTGTAAGAACTGTATATTTAGGCGTAAGAACGGAATATATATGTGTAAGAACGGAATAAATAAGTGTAAGAACGGAATATATATGTGTAAAAACGGAAACTATATGCGTAAGAACGGAATATATACGTGTAAGAACGGAATATATACGTGTAAGAACGGAATATATATGTGTAAGTTCGGAATATATGCGTTAGAACGGAATATATATGTGTAAGAACGGAATATATATGCGTAAGAACTGAAGATATATGAGTAAGAGCTGAATATATATGCGTAAGAACGGAATATATATGCGTAAGAACTAAATATATATGCGTAAGAACGGAATATATATGTGTAAGAACTCAATATATATGTGTAAGAACGGAATATATGTGTAAGAACTGAATATATATGCGTAAAAACTGAATATATATGCGTAAGAGCGGAATATATATGAGTAAGAACTGAATATATATGCGTAAGAACTGAATATATATGTGTAAGAACGGAATATATATGTGTAAGAACTGAATATATATGTGTAAGAACGAAATATATGTGTAAGAATATATATGCGTAAGAACTGTATATATATGTGTAAGAACGGAATATATATGCGTAAGAACTGAATATATATGTGTAAGAACGGAATATATATGTGTAAGAACTGAATATATATGCGTAAAAACTGAATATATATGCGTAAGAGCGGAATATATATGAGTAAGAACTGAATATATATGCGTAAGAACTGAATATATATGTGTAAGAACGGAATATATATGTGTAAGAACTGAATATATATGTGTAAGAACGGAATATATGTGTAAGAATATATATGCGTAAAAACTGTATATATATGTGTAAGAACGGAATATATATGCGTAAGAACTGAATATATATGTGTAAGAACGGAATATATATGTGTAAGAACGGAATATATATGTGTAAGAACTGAATATATATGCGTAAGAACTGAATATATATGCCTAAGAACTGAATATATATGCGTAAGAACTGAATATATATGCGTAAGAACGGAATATATGCGTAAGATCTGATATATATGCGTAAGAAAGGAATATATGTGTAAGAATATATATGTGTAAGAACTGAATATATATGCGTAAGAACTGAATATATATGTGTAAGAACTGAATATATATGTGTAAGAACGGAATATATATGTCTAAGAACGGAATATATATGTGTAAGATAGGAATATGTACGTGTAAGAACGGAATATTTATGTGTAAGAACGGAATATATATGTGTAAGAACTGAATATATATGTGTAAGAACTGAATATATATGTGTAAGAACTGAATATATATGTGTAAGAACGGAATATATATGCTTAAGAACTGAATATATATGTGTAAGAACTGAATATATATCCGTAAAACTGAATATATATGCGTAAGAACGGAATATATATGCGTAAAAACGGAATATATGTGTAAGAATGGAATATATACGTTTAAGAACGGAATATTTATGTGTAAGAACGGCATATATACGTGTAAGAACTGAATATATATGTGTTAGAACGGATTATATATGTGTAAGAACGGAATATATATGTGTAAAAACGGAATATATATGTGTAAGAACAGAACATATATGTGTAAGAACTGAATATATATGTGTAAGAACTGAATATATATTTGTAAGAACTGAATATATATGTGTAATAACTGAATATATATGTGTAAGAACTGTATATTTAGGCGTAAAAACGGAATATATATGAGTAAGAACGGAATAAATAAGTGTAAGAACGGAATATATATGTGTAAAAACGGAAACTATATGTGTAAGAACGGAATATATACGTGTAAGAACGGAATATATACGTGTAAGAACGGAATATATATGTGTAAGTTCGGAATATATGCGTTAGAACGGAATATATATGTGTAAGAACGGAATATATATGTGTAAGAACGGAATATATATGCGTAAGAACTGAATATATATGAGTAAGAGCTGAATATATATGCGTAAGAACGGAATATATATGCGTAAGAACTAAATATATATGCGTAAGAACGGAATATATATGTGTAAGAACTGAATATATATGTGTAGAACGGAATATATGTGTAAGAATATATATGCGTAAGAACGGAATATATATGTGTAAAAACGGAATATATATGCGTAAGAACTGAATATATATGTGTAAGAACTGAATATATATGAGTAAGTACTGAATATATATGCGTAAGAACGGAATATATATGCGTATAAACAGAATATATATGCGTAAGAGCGGAATATATATGAGTAAGAACTGAATATATATGCGTAAGAACGGAATATATATGTGTTAGAACGGAATATATATGTGTAAGAACTGAATATATATGTGTAAGAACGGAATATATGTGTAAGAATATATATGCGTAAGAACTGTATATATATGTGTAAGAAAGGAATATATATGCGTAAGAACTGAATATTTATGTGTAAGAACGGAATATATATGTGTAAGAACGGAATATATATGTGTAAGAACTGAATATATATGCGTAAGAACTGAATATATAGGCGTAAGAACTGAATATATATGCGTAAGAACTGAATATATATGCGTAAGAAGGGATTATATGCGTAAATCTGATATATATGCGTAAGAACGGAATATATATGTGTCAGAATGGAATATATATGTGTAAGAACTGAATATATATGTGTAAGAAAGGAATATATGTGTAAGAATATATATGTGTAAGAACTGAATATATATGCGTAAGAACTGAATATATATGTGTAAGAACTGAATATATATGTGTAAGAACGGAATATATATGTGTAAGAACGGAATATATATGTGTAAGAACGGAATACATATGTGTAAGAACGGAAAATATATGTGTAAGAACTGAATATATATGTTTAAGAACTGAATATATATTTGTAAGAACTGAATATATATGTGTAAGAACGGAATATATATGTGTAAGAAATGAATATGTACGTGTAAGAACGGAATATATATGTGTAAGAACTGAACATATATGTGTAAGAAATGAATATATATGCGTAAGAATTGAATATATATGCGTAAGAACTGAATATATATGCGTAAGAACTGAATAAATATGCGTAAGAACTGAATATATATCTGTAAGAACTGAATATATATGTGTAAGAACTGAATATATATGCGTAAGAACTGAATATATATGTGTAAAAACGGAATATATATGTGTAAGAACGGAATATATATTTGTAAGAACGGAATATGTACGTGTAAGAACGGAATATATATGTGTAAGAACGCAATATATATGTGTAAGAACTGAATATATATGTGTTAGAACTGAATATATATGTGTAAGAACGGAATATATATGTGTAAGAACGGAATATATATGTATAAGAACTGAATATATATGCGTAAGAATAGAATATATATGCGTAAGAACTGAATATATATGCGTAAGAACTGAATATATATGCTAAGAACTGAATATATATTCGTAAGAACTGAATATATATGCGTAAGAACGGAATATATATGCGTAAGAACTGATATATATGCGTAAGAACGGTATATATATGTGTCAGAGCGGAATATATATGTGTAAGAACTAAATATAGATGTGTTAGAAAGGAATATATGTGTAAGAATATATATGTGTAAGAACGGAATATATATG
>JAWPHD010022419.1:0-25151 GCA_037043455.1 Cyrtodaria siliqua | reverse complement strand
ATTTCTTATAGATTCCGTTATATTTTTTTAGAAATGTTTCAAACAGTCGTCAGGGGCTGGAGATCAGACGTCATACACACTGGGATGTAAACACGCTGATGTAAGAAAATTAATATTGTCTTTTTCTGGAACATGTTTTAATATAATTATTTTGACCATAGGTAAATCTGTATTTCTTTGATACATTATTTCTTTGATACATGCTTATTATTATTAGCTCTACTTGCCGAAGGCCAACAGAGCTTATGGGATGGCCAGCTGTCCGTCGTCCGTACGTTAACTTTTATTTCTTTAACACGAGAAGGCCTTCAATTTTCATCCGATCTTTTTCAAACTTTACCAGATTGCTGATATCAATGTAACACCGGAGTTGTGGCCGTTTATTTAGTTAACATTACTTTATTTTGACTCGTTAACACTATAGGGTCTTCATTTTTCATCCGAGCTTTACCAAACTCAACCAGATTGCTGATATCAAAACAAAGCTCGGTCAAGTTTGAAAACCAGCCAGATCGGACTATTTACATCGAAGTTATTGCCCCTGATTTTTGAAATATGCTATAATTTGTTCTCGTTATCACGATAGGGCCTTCAGTTTTTTATCCGATCTTTTTCAATCTTTACCAAATTGTTGATATCAATGAAAGCTTGTACGAATTCGAAAACCAGACAGTTCGGATGAGCAACACTGGAGATATGGCGCTCGATTTAGTTAAATTTACTATATTTTGCTTCGCTAACACGATAGCGTCTTCATATAATATCGATTCAAGCTAACCAGTAGGCCTTATTGCCTACTGACCGTTCCAAGTCGGTAATCCTGTTTTCACCACCCGTTCTGTTGTTTTTTGTCTCTTCATTGTATTATCAAGTCCTTGTTGATGTAGTTTTGTTTACACTGTCTTGTCTATTTGGGCACTGAAGACAGGATAATAGCGAGGATTGTGCGCATATAAAATCGATTCAAGCTAACCAGTAGGCCTTACTGCCTACTGACCGTTCCAAGTCAATAACCCTGTCTTCACCACCCTTTCTGTTTTTTTTTGTCTCTTCCATTGCATTATCAAGTCCTTGTTTGCAGTACACTGCGGACCTACGATGTCATTGCGTTCGGACGCTGTGGTTTCTATAGGATCCTATATCTCATTTTAACCAAACTCTACCATATGATTGATATCAATAAAAGATCGGAAAAGTTCAAAAATCAGCCAGACCGGATCATTTACACCGGAATTATGGCCCTTGATTTTCTGAAATATGCTATAATTTGGCCTCGCTATCACAATAGGGCCTACATTTTTCAGCCTGTACCAGATTGTTGATATCAATGAAAGCTCGGACTAGTTCGAAAGCCAGACCGTTCGGACCAGTAACACCGGAGTTATGACCCTTGATTTAATTAAAATTGCTATATTTTGACTCGTTAACGCAATAGGACCTTCATTTTCTATCCGATCCTTACAAAACTCTATCAGATTGTTGATATCAATGAAATCTTGGACGAGATCGAAAACCAGACAAATTTACCATTCACACCGGAGTTATGGCACTTGATTTTCTGATATATGCTATAAACGATATGACTTTCATTTTTCGTCGATTTCCCCCCAAAGTTTACCAGATTGTTGAAATATAATCAGCCAGACCGGACCACTAACACCAGAGTTATGACCCTTGATTTAGTGAAAATGCTGTATATTGCCTCATTAAGACAATTGGTCTTCATTTTTTATCCGATCTTTACCAAACTTTACCAGATTGTTACTATCAATTAAAGCTTGGACAAGTTTGAAAACCAACTAAATCGGATTAGTAACACCGGAGTAATGGTCCTTGATTTATCTGTATTTTGTCTCGTTAAGACCATGGGACCTTCATTTGGCCGGATTTCTGTGAAACTTTGCAGGTATGATCAGTACCAAGGCTAGTTGTGCATATCGTTGCCGTGTTCCGGTTGAATGATTTTGGTAGACTTTGTCTGGACTAGTTCTCCTGAACCCCGGGGTTGATTTCAACAACATCCTTTGGGATGATCAATACCAGGTCTAGTTTTTCATATTATCTCCGTGTTCCGGTTGAATGATTTTTGGCGGAGTTATGGCCCTTTAAACGTTTTAATACACACACTTTGACTGGACTAGTTCTCCTGAACCACTTGCCGGATTTCAGTGAAACTTTTCAGGAATGATCAGTAGAAAGCCTAGTTGTGCATATTATCGCCGTGTTTCGATTGAAAGCTTTTGGCGAAGTTATGGCCCTTTACAGGTTTTAATACACAACCTTTGTCCGGACTAGTTCTCCAGAACCCCTGGCCGGATTGTAGCGAATCTTGGCGGGGATGATGAGTACCAAGCCTAGTTGCGCATGTCATCGCCGTGTTCCAGTTTAATGAATTTTGGAAGAGTTATGGGCCTTTAAAGGTTTTAATACACTAACTTTGTACAGACTAGTTCTCCTGAACCTCTGGCCGGATTTCAATGAAGCTTGACAGGGATGATCAGTACCAAGCCTAGTAGCGCATTTCATCGCCATGTTCCGGATGAATGATTGTTGGCGTAATTATTCCCTTTTATACACAATCTTTATCTTTAGCCAGTATAGCGTCCACATGTCCTATTGGGCCTCTTCTTGTTGTTGTTGTTATTATTATGATTATTATTGTTGTTATTATTATAAATACTATTATTATTATTGATCTTACTGCAATAAAACTTTATTTGACTGTAGTTTTTAGTATAGAGTAAAATTAATTCTGCAACTTCATGCATTACTTTACTAAAACAATAACCCAACATGCAGCCGTACTTAAAACCCATATTTTGTCCTTTGCATTCTGTTCTATGAGTATATCATGTTATATACTGAGCAAAATAAATTAAGCCCATACAATGCATATCAATTCCATAGATACCATACCGTGTATGTTCGGAGACAGTGATAACGTGACATAGATATTGCCAAAAATAATGATACAAAGTCATTTGTAAACAAAGTCGGTGATAAAAATAAGCCAGATCTGATGGGATCATACGTTTATATGTTACCGAAAATCGTTCTTATTTCAATGAATATCGAGGTAATTTTAAAATTACGGAATTTTGAATATTTGTTTGAGAATAACAATGTTTTGTGAACACCTTTCAGCGGTTTTAAACAATGACTAAAATTATTGTCAATGCCCACCAAGAATGGGCAATTATTGTCAATGCCCGCCAAGAATGGGAAATTATTGTCAATGCCCAACAAGAATGGGCGATTATTGTCAATGCCCTACAAGAATGGGCAATTATTGTCAATGCCCACCAAGAATGGGAAATTATTGTCAATGCCCAACAAGAATGGGCGATTATTGTCAATTCCCAACAAGAATGGGCAATTATTGTCAATGCCCAACAAGAATGGGAAATTATTGTCAATGCCCACCAAGAATGGGCAATTATTGTCAATGCCCACCAAGAATGGGCAATTATTGTCAATGCCCACCAAGAATGGGAAATTATTGTCAATGCCCACCAAGAATGGGAAATTGGGAAATTATTGTCAATGGCAAACATTAATGTTTTTCAAAGCAATACCCTATAAAACGAAATGTAAGTTGTTTTTAATATATGGGAGGTAATTCTGATACTTCGAGTGAAAATAATAAAATAACAATTATTTTTTCTGGAAAATCACATCCTTACCTAGCATTTATAATAATTTCTAACAGTTATATGAATGTTTCATATGTTTAATCTATGTCCCTAACAAGTCATGTTTAACTATATTAGTTTAGTATATTAGCAGTTCATTTCAATTATAACTCAAACACGTCATGTCTCTGACAGCAATGTGTATCAGGGACAACAGCGTCACCTATGTCAATTGTTGGACGATTTGTTGCAAATCAAGTGGGTTGTTCCCAATGCTGTTCGACTGACAAGTGTAATACCAATTTGTGTTCCGCTGGCATTCCAAATACGTCACTCTTTGATAAGTTACATACTCGGTCCCCAAGCGAATGCAACACCACAAAACAGGAACATACACCACCCGATACTATATATGATTTTTTTACAACGTGGTAGGTACGTGTAATAGCGCAATATAAAACATACTCTGACATTAGAGCAGGAGTATGTGACTGTATTGTGTTTTTAAAAGAAAACTTTGAAAATTTATAAGTCAAAATGTGTTATTATTTCGAAGGAACAGGGCATATAGTAATCGCAGTGTCCGTCCGTAAGTCCGTTCGAAACAATCGTGTCTTAGCCAAAACTTTGAAAGTACTGAAGGGAATTTCATGAAACTTCACAAAAATGTTGACCACAGTGAGATGGTGCAGCACGAGTAATAATCAGGTTCTTACATAGGCCTCTTCCGGGGACATTTGTCACTAATTACTAGCGACATTTCTTGTTTACATTAGCATCCCTCTTCGTTTTACAAAAAATAGTTACTGTATAAAAACAATAAAATCAAAACACAATTCAGATTAACACATACACAGGACAACTATACATACAGTTATTGGATATGTTTCCCACATATGAATTTCATAATTTGACATATAGTCCAAGTATTTCTGTCATATAACACACGTATGTATGTCATATGTTTCACCTATAGCTCACATACGTATCTTTCGCACATATCATCGTATACATGTCATGGTCTGCATTCAACCAACCAACTGCGGCTCACACAATACACTACTAAACTTTTATAATCGGTCTCCCAGGTTTTTTGAAAATAACACGAATACTAAAAACTGGAAATCACCGAAACACATACCAATATTTTATTAAGTTTATCAACAAGGTTCTAGTCCAATCAAGGCCGATTAAGTTTTATAGATCGCTAGCGATATTTGTTAAACGACGCCAGTTAAAATTTCAAATGAAAATATGAATTATTAAAAAATATATAATTCTTTGAAAAGTGACGGATTATAAAAGTTGAGTAGTGTATACAGAAAAGTTCGTTATACTGGTTCATGTATATTATTTTTTTTAGAAAATACAGTTATACCTGTCACGAAAACCGATTTAATTGTTTTTTTTCTCGCTTGTGTTTTAACTTAAACCAACGGGGAAATGGTATTGTTATAATCCATATACATTGCTGAATAGTCGTCAATTGAAATATCTTCCATTAATATATTTATTTAGTTTTATCTTTATTATATTTCAACTTACGTCTCGAAACATGCTTTTAATACACTGTACTACTACTAGCTCCTTCTGACTGTTATGACGTGCAAATGAGCATCGGTAAAACCAGTGGTGTGTATACTATATGGTTGCATGGTCGGGAAATACCGGTCTATTGTGATATGGAAACGGAGGGAGGAGGCTGGACAGTACGTATACAATAATGCAAAGTTATAAAATACCGAATGTAAATGATTATACAACAATCTTTACAAGGACATGGAATAATGGCAGTAAATATGGCATGTCCACCGCCATATGCATGCCATCTTTGGGATGGTTACAATTCTGTACTATTGATTTTATGAATATTGAGTTCTGCTCAACCAGGGGCTAGGAGACGTGAACGGTAGCAAGCATATTTCACTACCGTTCATGAACAGTCTCAGTCAAACCGAGATTGCAATATTTCGTATTTATCGTGTTCGTCCGTTTCCAAAGGTCCACTTTCATACTCTCTTTTCATATAACTAATGTTCCCAGTCCGGATTGTCAAAGAGTATATGTCCTACAAAAGGCTGATAGGTTCATTAGTATGCAAGGTAATAATATACTAGTCAAAAGTCCTAAATATGTCAATAATATTCTCATTGCTTTGTGTATTTCGCGCTTGATTAGAGATACGGTTAAACTGCAAAATAACGAGTGTAAATCTTCTGCTCTGATTGCGTGAACATATTTTAAAGCTTTCAAGTCGATGTGTTTTCTTAGAAATAAGTTATACTCTTATACAAGTGGGTATATAGCATTGTGTTACGTACTTCCAATTAGTGCAGCTTTCGATGTTCCTAATTCTAAAATATGCCAGCTAAAATTATTTTGACATCATGGTTACCACTACAAATGCGTTTGCAAACGAATTTTTCAAAATATTTAAAGTTAACGCTGAATTACAGTTACTTGAATGTCAAACGATGTTCAATTACAAGGGAGGTAATTTATAATTATCCATGTTTCATTCTCTTATAGAAGGAGAATCTGCAAAAAATGGGTTAACTTTTTATGTTTTTTTTATATTATTTCATACCAATCTTAAAAAGTTTATAGCTTTAAGCGGACTTCGATTCATGTTATGTGTTTTATATGCAGATTTCGTGTTTTCATATAAAGGGAGAGTAACTCTCAAAAGATGTAATCATTTAAACAAAAAATAAATGTTTTACAAACTATGGGTCAAAACAAAATACACAATTATTCAATAAGAAAATTAGTTAGGAATTTTGTTCAGTATATACGACTGAAGAGTGAAGCAGAAGAAGGAAGCGGCTATCTCAGTTAACATTTAATGGGTAACATTTGTTTATGTTTGATGCAGACGAAGGATTAAAAGTATAGCAAATGCAGTTTAAAAGGCAATATCCCAGTTTAAAAGTGTTGAGTTTTTGAAGTATTTACGTATACATGACCTCATGCGGCCAGGTAATTTTATATAATTGTATATTGAGCAAAATCATGATATTTGTTTGTGCAAAATAGAAATATATTTCAAAATCACAATCATTATTATTTGTTTGCACAAAATAAAATATATTTCAAAATCGCAATCATTATCATCATATTTTTTTGAACGTTTAAATACTTGCTTTTATCACATAACGTCCCTTGTTAGCAGTGTCGAACACCCATTTAATATTCTATTGTATGACACACGTGAAATACAACCTGAAACGATTTTGATTGGTTGAGTTAAACCTGTAACACTACGCAAGTTTATTAACTGAAACTATTTTATTTATTAAAAATCCACCCAGATCTGAGTCATAAACTTATTATTTGTGACAGCTTATAAAAATAATGTACGCTATACAAAACATTGTTGTTGGTTTGTTAAAAAGTTTACGTAAACTGCTATTTTGTAAAGAGGTAAAACACGAACTCTTTTATACGCAACGTTATGTGTGAGACATATTTTATGACATTTTGGCGCTGAATTATATGTCTTACGTCGTGGCGGTTCTATGTCCATCTGAATTTATTGTTAATTTGATTGCAATGTTATGTGATAATAAGGATCTTAAACTCGTTCCCATTCCATATAAGATTTATAAAACTCGTTATGACTTATTTTTAATTTTAACTTGCCAAAAGGCTCGTTAAAATTAAAATGATTCATAACTCATTTCATAAATTATATATGAAATGGGAACTCGTTTAAGATCCTCTATATATTATTACATTGTCGGTCGTCATGAAATCCAAATGTTTATTGTCCAACGATTTTGTTCTCTGTAAGTATAGGATAGAGCATGAGTTTTGCACGTGTACGGGGAGATAATGCACGAGCGTTAGCGAGTGCATTATCGTCCGTACACGTGCAACACTCATGCTCTATTGTATTTATACCACAATAACTAACATATGCTGTGTATATCCTCGGGTATTACACGATGCATAGTGTGTATTTAGGCTATTGTGGTATAAGTATAGGATAGAGCATGAGTTTTGCACGTGTACGGGGAGATAATGCACGAGCGTTAGCGAGGGCATTCTCGTCCGCACACGTGCAAGACTCTTACTCTAATGTATTTATACCACACTAACTAACATATGCTGTGTATATCCTCGGGTATTACACGATACATGGTGTGTATTTAGGCTATTGTGGTTTAAGTATATAATAGAGCATGAGTTTTGCACGTGTACGGGGAGATAATGCACGAGCGTTAGCACTCGCAAAAGAACGAGTGCATATATCCCAATATAAATCTAATAACCTTTTTATTGCATACGCATTTTTAAATTAGAGGAAATAAAATAGGCTGTAATATTTAATTTTCACCAAAAACACTTATTTCAAACAAACATGTTGTCATTACATAATGGAAATTTTCACAATGAAATCAACATTGTTTACATCACGTGACATACATTCTTTGACATAAACAGAACAGTGCACCAATCACGAACGAGTATACATCACACACCAAATATGGCTTTACCACACGTCAGTATGAGAGAATATTGACTTTTCCTGTTATATTAAAAGTAAACGGAGCTTGTAAATGCGTATGCAATAATTGACGATATTGCACATGTATTCGTAATGTATATATTTCGTTTAGGTATTTCAACACAGAGTAAATGGCAGTGTGGACTTTTATAGAACTTGGAATGAATACGAGAATGGTTTTGGTGATGTACATGGAGAATTTTGGTTAGGTACGGTCTGTTAGTTATGGTTATATTTAACTTATGTTACCGGGTACAGGTATATGGTGAAATATCGATTCCTAACCGTATGTCCTCGATAGCACAGTGGTTAGAGCGCTGGTACGGTAAACCAGAGACCCTGGGTTCGAGTCCCAGTTGAGGAACGATTTTTCGCCACCTGTTATATTTGGGGGCTCGTCCGAGAGCCAGGACCGTGACTGTCAGCATGAAACAGTATGAAAATAAATCTGACAGCCGGTCTGGAGTTAACTCCATTAGAAATTCAGGGACGAATTTCAATCTGGTGGGAGTGTATGTAACCGGGTATACTTTTTTATGGTGAAATATCGATTCCTAACCGTATGTCCTCGATAGCTCAGTGGTTAGAGCACTGGTACGGTAAACCAGAGACCCTGGGTTCGAGTCCCGGTTGAGGAACGATTTTTCACCACCTGTTATACTAAGATCCACGATAATCATGTGAATGCCCATAACAACGCTGTTTAAAACACATTTACACTACTAGCAAGTTATATAGCTTCTTTTTTTATCATCACGCACATTTTCAATACTCAGTAATTTGATTTCCGGTTATTGTCTGACATTTAGTTTCTTAGCAAATGTTTCGTCAGGGCACATATTACAATACGTTGCATGATGCACTCATTTACGACTAAGTCATATAACATATCATACAAAGATTGTTGTTTACGACTAAATCCCGCAACATACCAATACAAAGGCTCGTGTTTGCAGCTAAATAGTTCAGCTATATAGTTCAGTACTTAAAGGGAGAGTCGTGTTTACAACTTAATCATGCAACATGACAGTGATCCTTTACTTAGGAGCTAAAACTCAATATTTATAGGTTATTAGCTTTGTATTGGGATCTTCCGCGTAACACTATTGCGCCACTTTAGGAACGCAATATGTAAACGCAGAATAACGAGTGCATATATCCCAATTCATATCTAATAACCTTTTTTTTTTTTATTGCATACGCATTTTTAATGTATAAATGAATAATTAGAATAAAACAATAGGTTTTAACATTTAATTTTCATCAAAAATACTTATTTGAAACAAACATATTGTCGTTACATCGTGGGAATTTTCACCATGTAATCAACATTGTTTACATCACGTGACATACTTTCTTTGACATGAACAGCAAATTGCACCAATCACGAACGAGTTTACATTACACACCCAATATGACTTTACTACACATCAATATGGGCTTGTAAAAAGTATAATCTGTCCTTACAGGTCTTCGGTATATGCAGCAAATGACGTCAACACATAACACTACACTACGATTAGACCTCGAGGCGGCTGACGAGTCTACAGCTTACGAAACGTATCAAAACTTCTATCTGTCAGGGCCTACTTACATCTTGCATTTAGGGCAGGAAGAAGGAAATGCAGGTTGGTATAATTTAATTATTTGTTTCAAATTATAGGAACATTTGGATTGAACATAATTGGTTTTATTAATGTCCTCACTAAATGATATAGCACAGACGTGTAGTAAAGTCACACTGGGTGTGTAATGTATACTCGTTCGTGATTGGTGCACTGTTCTGAATGTATGTCACGTGATGTAAACAATGTTGATTTTATTATGAAAATTCCCATTATGTAATGACAACATGTTTAATTGAAATAAATGCTTTTGGTGAAAATTAAATATTACAACCTATTTTATTCCCTCTAATTTAAAAATGCGTATGCAATAAAAAGGTTATTTTATTTATATTGGGATATATGCACTCGTTGTTTTGCGCATAAATATTGCGCTCCTAAAGTCGCGCAATATTAATACGCAAACGAACTCGTGCATATATCCCAATACAAATCTAGTAACCTATAAATATATTTTTTATCACGTTAATTTATTAAATGTATGCATACATTCTAGGGGACTTCAATGGTCTATCGTACCACAGTGGACATCGTTTCTTGACGCATGACCTTTCCGCTGCCAATTGTGCTATTATTGAGCACGGCGCCTGGTGGTATCACACTTGTCTAACTGTAAACCTGAATGGCGAATACGTCACACGAGGCACGGTATCAAACTATGGCGGTGGATATGGTGGTGTGATATATCATAACTTCAAGCAAACGCAGTCCTTGAAATCTACGAAAATGATGTTCAGAAGAGTTTAAGAAGAACTCTCTTTTTACACATGCATATTGTATAAGTAAGATGGATGTCTAACTGACACTGTTCATTTTTTGAACATTTGAATAAAAAACGTAAGCCACAACATTGTTTATTTTTTGTTTATTTTGTCCACATTTATTGATTTCGAAACATGTGTATTTCAATCTGAAATAATTAATAAATATATGTGAAAGCTGGATTCAGAACCGATATTATCACCAGAAAGTAACTAATTTTAAATAATAAGTCAGTCTAGACAATATATATCGCATATTAAAAGAAGGTTTTGCAATAAAAGAACAAATATTGCATATGACTCACAAAGAAAAAATAGAACATATTCTGGTGACACATAACCGATTGTTTGATTATTAAACTATCATGACATTTCTGATATTTCTGCATTCTGTTAATTATGATGCTGCGCTTTTAATTAAGCTGTTGTTTAATCAGCTGTAATTTGTATTTAAGAAATAAAATATTTTCAGTGGGTACCTATTGTCCCAGATCAATACCTGATAGTTGGGACTGAAACACATCGAGACCAAGGGTCGTAGGCCCGCGGTTTCGATGTGTTTCAAGTCCCAACCACCAGGTTTTGATCTTGCACAATATAAACCCGCTGGACATATTTTATTTTTTATCTGACATGAATTTTTATGTATTTGATACACACATTTTCGAGAGATTGAACAAGATACAATACATTGTCTAACATACATTGCATGTCCATCTCTCAGCAACAAACGAACACAATAACAGCTTTATCGAGGTTTTAACAGTAACTTGCTTTAAACTAACGTTATCGTTGTTTTGGATGTTTTCCCGACTTTAAAAATCGTTCAAAATGACGTCCTAACGGTTGAAGGACGTTACCACAGAGGTCTTAATAGCATTTTTAAAATCTCCTCAATAACCAATCAGCCTTGAGTATTTTAATAAACCATGTTAGAGTCAGCTTTCGTGGAATTGCATTGGAGTCTTTAAACTATATGAGGGCTGGCGTGGCGCAGTCGGTAGCGCGGCGGATTTGTAACCTAATGCCCCGGGTTCAATTCTCCGTGGTGCCACTGAGTTTCGTCGGTGCGCAAGACACTTTCCCTTAGCCTCGTCTGTCGGATGGGGACGTAAACCGGGTGGTCCCGTGTATCGGTCTATCCTCCGAGCACGTTAAAGAACCATAGGAATCTATTCGATAATAAGAGTAGGGCAGGTTCCCGGATTCCTATGTATCCTTCCCCTATCTCTGGGGCGACTCTAAATAACCTATACTGTGTTGATGAGCCGTTAAACAACATTCTATTGAATTAAACTATACATTTGGAATACACTATTCATATGGAAATTACTACTGTGTAAATAATAGCTAGTGTATATAAATATGCTCGGTAATAAAAGAAATGGACCAGAGTTGAGTAGGCGTTGTAATGTTAAAATGTGTACCATTGAAAAGATACATCTGAGTTACTTGAAAAGCCGAAAACTTTGCCTGTGCAGTGTGGCGGCTGTAAAACGTCTCCCCGTTCTTGAAATTAGAACTGTTATTCATTCCGATCTTTGGAGATCGCTGAGCCCGATAATTACAGATATCGGTGGTACATTCTGAAATACTTTTGGTTTCTTATTTGATTTTCAATAATAAATGAGACGCAATGTTACAATCGTGCACATGTTTCAATAATAAATGAGACGCAATGTTACAATAGTGCACATGTTCCAATAATAAATGAGACGCAATGTAACAATCGTGCACATGTTTCAATAATAAATGAGACACACTGTCACAATTGTGCACATGTTTCAATAATAAATGAGACACAATGTCACAATCGTGCACATGTTTCAATAATAAATGAGACACAATGTTACAATCGTGCACATGTTTCAATAATAAATGAGACACAATGTTACAATCGTACACATGTTTCAATAATAAATGAGACACAATGTCACAATCGTACACATGTTTCAATAATAAATGAGACACAATGTTACAATCGTACACATGTTTCAATAATAAATGAGACACAATGTCACAATCGTGCACATGTTTCAATAATAAATGAGACACAATGTTACAATCGTGCACATGTTTCAATAATAAATGAGACGCAATGTTACAATCGTGCACATGTTTCAATAATAAATGAGACACAATGTCACAATCGTGCACATGTTTCAGTAACAAATGAGACACAATGTTACAATCGTGCACATGTTTCAATAATAAATGAGACAAAATGTCACAATCGTGCACATGTTTCAATAATAAATGAGACGCAATGTTACAATCGTGCACATGTTTCAATAATAAATGAGACACAATGTTACAGTCGTGCACATGGTTTCAATAATAAATGAGACGCAATGTTACAATAGTGCACATGTTTTAATAATAAATGAGACGCAATGTTACAATCGTGCACATGCTTCACTGATAAATGAGACACAATGTCACAATCGTACACATGTTTCAATAATAAATGAGACACAATGTCACAATCGTGCACATGTTTCAATAATAAATGAGACACAATGTCACAATCGTGCACATGTTTCAATAATAAATGAGACACAATGTTACAATCGTGCACATGTTTCGATAATAAATAAGGCACAATGTCACAATCGTGCACACGTTTAAATGATAAATGAGACTGAGAGACAATGTAACAATCGTGCACATGTTTCAATAATAAATGAGACACAAAGTTACAATCGTGCACATGTTTCAATAATAAATGAGACACAATTTTACAATCGTGCACGTTTCAATAATAAATGAGAGACAATGTTACAATCGTGTATATGTTTCAATAAGAAATGAGAGACAATGTTACAATCGTGTATATGTTTCAATAAGAAATGAGACACAATTTTACAATCGTGCACGTTTCAATAATAAATGAGAGACAATGTTACAATCGTGTATATGTTTCAATAAGAAATGAGAGACAATGTTACAATCGTGTATATGTTTCAATAAGAAATGAGAGACAATGTTACAATCGTGCACATGTTTCAATAATAAATGAGACACAAAGTTACAATCGTGCACATGTTTCAATAATAAATGAGACACAATTTTACAATCGTGCACGTTTCAATAATAAATGAGAGACAATGTTACAATCGTGTATATGTTTCAATAAGAAATGAGAGACAATGTTACAATCGTGTATATGTTTCAATAATAAATGAGACACAAAGTTACAATCGTGCACATGTTTCAATAATAAATGAGACACAATTTTACAATCGTGCACGTTTCAATAATAAATGAGAGACAATGTTACAATCGTGTATATGTTTCAATAAGAAATGAGAGACAATGTTACAATCGTGCACATGTTTCAATAAAAAATGAGAGACAATGTTACAATCGTGCACATGTTTCAATACGAAATGAGAGACAATGTTACAATCGTGTACATGTTTCAATAAGAAATGAGAGACAATGTTACAATCGTGCACATGTTTCAATAAGATATGAGAGACAATGTTACAATCGTGCACATGTTTCAATAAGAAATGAGAGACAATGTTACAATCGTGCACATGTTTCAATAAGAAATGAGAGACAATGTTACAATCGTGCACATGTTTCAATAATAAATGAGACACAATTTTACAATCGTGCACGTTTCAATAATAAATGAGAGACAATGTTACAATCGTGCACATGTTTCAATAAGAAATGAGAGACAATGTTACAATCGTGTATATGTTTCAATAAGAAATGAGAGACAATGTTACAATCGTGTATATGTTTCAATAAGAAATGAGAGACAATGTTACAATCGTGTATATGTTTCAATAATAAATGAGAGACAATGTTACAATCGTGTATATGTTTCAATAATAAATGAGAGACAATGTTACAATCGTGCACATGTTTCAATACGAAATGAGAGACAAAGTTACAATCGTGCACATGTTTCAATAATAAATGAGACACAATGTTACAATCGTGCACATGTTTCAATAATAAATGAGAGACAATGTTACAATCGTGCACATGTTTCAATAATAAATGAGAGACAATGTTACAATCGTGCACATGTTTCAATAATAAATGAGAGACAATGTTACAATCGTGCACATGTTTCAATAATAAATGAGAGGCAATGTTACAATCGTGCACATGTTTCAATACGAAATGAGAGACAAAGTTACAATCGTGCACATGTTTCAATAATAAATGAGACACAATGTTACAATCGTGCACATGTTTCAATAATAAATGAGAGACAATGTCACAATCGTGCACATGTTTCAATAATAAATGAGAGCCAATGTTACAATCGTGCACATGTTTCAATAAGAAATGAGAGACAATGTTACAATCGTACACATGTTTCAATAAGAAATGAGAGACAATGTTACAATCGTACACATGTTTCAATAAGAAATGAGAGACGATGTTACAATCGTGCACATGTTTCAATAAGAAATGAGAGACAATGTTACAATCGTGCACATGTTTCAATAAGAAATGAGAGACAATGTTACAATCGTGCACATGTTTCAATAATAAATGGGAGACAATGTTACAATCGTGCACATGTTTCAATAAGAAATGAGAGACAATGTTACAATCGTGCACATGTTTCAATAAAAAATGAGAGACAATGTTACAATCGTGCACATGTTTCAATAATAAATGGGAGACAATGTTACAATCGTGCACATGTTTCAATAATAAATGAGAGACAATGTTACAATCGTGCATATGTTTCAATAAGAAATGAGAGACAATGGTACAACGTGTACATGTTTCAATAATAAATGGGAGACAATGTTACAATCGTGCACATGTTTCAATAATAAATGAGAGACAATGTTACAATCGTGCACATGTTTCAATAAGAAATGAGAGACAATGTTACAATCGTGCACATGTTTCAATAATAAATGAGAGACAATGTTACAATCGTGCACATGTTTCAATAAGAAATGAGAGACAATGTTACAATCGTGCACATGTTTCAATAATAAATGAGAGACAATGTTACAATCGTGCACATGTTTCAATAATAAATGGGAGACAATGTTACAATCGTGCACATGTTTCAATAAGAAATGAGAGACAATGTTACAATCGTGCACATGTTTCAATAAAAAATGAGAGACAATGTTACAATCGTGCACATGTTTCAATAATAAATGGGAGACAATGTTACAATCGTGCACATGTTTCAATAATAAATGAGAGACAATGTTACAATCGTGCATATGTTTCAATAAGAAATGAGAGACAATGGTACAACGTGTACATGTTTCAATAATAAATGAGAGACAATGTTACAATCGTGCATATGTTTCAATAAGAAATGAGACACAATGTTATAATCGTGCACATGTTTCAATAAAAAATGAGAGACAATGTTACAATCGTGCACATGTTTCAATAATAAATGGGAGACAATGTTACAATCGTGCACATGTTTCAATAATAAATGAGAGACAATGTTACAATCGTGCATATGTTTCAATAAGAAATGAGAGACAATGTTACAATCGTGCACATGTTTCAATAATAAATAGAGACAATGTTACAATCGTGCACATGTTTCAATAATAAATGAGAGACAACTGTTACAATCGTGCACATGTTTCAATAATAAATGAGAGACAATGTTACAATCGTGCACATGTTTCAATAATAAATGAGAGACAATGTTACAATCGTGCACATGTTTCAATAATAAATGAGAGACAATGTTACAATCGTGCACATGTTTCAATAAGAAATGAGAGACAATGTTACAATCGTGCACATGTTTCAATAATAAATGAGAGACAATGTTACAATCGTGCACATGTTTCAATAATAAATGAGAGACAATGTTACAATCGTGTACATGTTTCAATAAGAAATGAGAGACAATGTTACAATCATGTATATGTTTTCAATAATAAATAAGAGACAATGTTACAATCGTACACATGTTTCAATAATAAATGAGAGACAATGTTACAATCGTGCACATGTTTCAATAAGAAATGAGAGACAATGTTACAATCGTGTACATGTTTCAATAAGAAATGAGAGACAATGTTACAATCGTGCACATGTTTCAATAAGAATGAGAGATAATGTTACAATCGTGTACATGTTTCAATAAGAAATGAGAGACAATGTTACAATCGTGCACATGTTTCAATAAGAAATGAGAGACAATGTTACAATCGTGCACATGTTTCAAATAAGAAATGAGAGACAATGTTACAATCGTGCACATGTTTCAATAATAAATGAGAGACAATGTTACAATCGTGTACATGTTACAATAATAAATGAGAGACAATGTTACAATCGTGCACATGTTTCAATAAGAAATGAGAGACAAATGTTACAATCGTGCACATGTTTCAATAAGAAATGAGAGACAATGTTACAATCGTGTACATGTTTCAATAATAAATGAGAGACAATGTTACAATCGTGTACATGTTTCAATAATAAATGAGAGACAATGTTACAATCGTGCACAGTTTTCAATAAGAAATGAGAGACATGTTACAATCGTGCACATGTTCAATAATAAATGAGAGCCAATGTTACAATCGTGCACATGTTTCAATACGAAATGAGAGACAATGTTACAATCGTGTACATGTTTCAATAAGAAATGAGAGACAATGATACAATCGTGGCACATGTTTCAATAATAAATGAGAGACAATGTTACAATCGTGCACATGTTTCAATAATAAATGAGAGACAATGTACAATCGTGCACATGTTTCAATAATAAATGAGACACAAAGTTACAATCGTGCACATGTTTCAATAATAAATAAGAGACAATGTTACAATCGTACACATGTTTCAATAATAAATGAGAGACAATGTTACAATCGTGCACATGTTTCAATAATAAATGAGAGCCAATGTTACAATCGTGCACATGATTCAATACGAAATGAGAGACCAATGTTACAATCGATGTACATGTTTCAATAAGAAATGAGAGACAATGATGACAATCGTGCACATGTTTCAATAATAAATGAGAGACAATGTTACAATCGTGCACATGTTTCAATAATAAATGAGAGACAATGTTACAATCGTGCACATGTTTCAATAATAAATGAGACACAAAGTTACAATCGTGCACATGTTTCAATAATAAATGAGAGACAATGTTACAATCGTGTACATGTTTCAATAAGAAATGAGAGACAATGATACAATCGTGCACATGTTTCAATAATAAATGAGAGACAATGTTACAATCGTGCACATGTTTCAATAATAAATGAGAGACAATGTTACAATCGTGCACATGTTTCAATAATAAATGAGACACAAAGTTACAATCGTGCACATGTTTCAATAATAAATGAGAGACAATGTTACAATCGTGCACATGTTTCAATAATAAATGAGAGACAATGTTTACAATCGTGCACATGTTTCAATAATAAATGAGACACAATGTTACAATCGTGCACATGTTTCAATAATAAATGAGAGACAATGTTACAATCGTGCACATGTTTCAATAATAAATGAGAGACAATGTTACAATCGTGCACATGTTTCAATAAGAAATGAGAGATAATGTTACAATCGTACACATGTTTCAATAAGAAATGAGAGAAATTGTTACAATCGTGCACATGTTTCAATAAGAAATGAGAGAAATTGTTACAATCGTGCACATGTTTCAATAATAAATGAGAGACAATGTTACAATCGTGCACATGTTTCAGTATACAGTTATCACATGTGTGTTTGGGGAACAGTCAAAACTGTTTTCCCGAGGTGGAGGGGATGGCAGTGTGAACTGTTTCCGAGGCCGATAGGCCGAGGAAACAGTTCACACTGACATCCCCCGACACCAAGGGGAAACAATTTTGACTGTTCCCCAAACACACATGTGATAACTGTTTTATTACCTGATTTGTGTTACTGTACGAAACAGTGAAAATGAAAATTTATTTATAATGGGAACCTATGGTGAAAAAAGCAACATGACGTCCACGCAAACGAAATTCCAGCACGTGAGGGAAACAGTCGAAACTAAAGCCGGAACAGTTCGTTTCACCTGAGGAACAGTCCTTTTCCTTAGTGAATTAGCAAGAAATGACGATATAGCATTTATATAGGAGATCAGGTAATAATAAGAAATGAGAGACAATGTTACAATCGTGTACATGTTTCAGTAAGAAATGAGAGACAATGTTACAATCGTGCACATGTTTCAAAAAGAAATGAGAGAAAATGTTACAATCGGTGCACATGTTTCAATAAGAAATGAGAGAAATGTTACATCGTGCACATGTTTCAATAATAAATGAAAGACAATGTTACAATCGTGCACATGTTTCAATAATAAATGAGAGATAAATGTTACAATCGTGCACATGTTTCAATAAGAAATGAGAGACAATGTTACAATCGTGTACATGTTTCAATAAGAAATGAGAGACAATGTTACAATCGTGCACATGTTTCAATAATAAATGAGAGAAAATGTTACAATCGTGCACATGTTTCAATAATAAATGAGAGACAATGTTACAATCGTGCACATGTTTCAATAAGAAATGAGAGACAATGTTACAATCGTGCACATGTTTCAATAATAAATGAGAGACAATGTTACAATCGTGCACATGTTTCAATAAGAAATGAGAGACAATGTTACAATCGTACACATGTTTCAATAATAAATGAGAGAAAATGTTACAATCGTGCACATGTTTCAATAATAAATGAGAGACAATGTTACAATCGTGCACATGTTTCAATAATAAATGAGAGACAATGTTACAATCGTGCACATGTTTCAATAAGAAATGAGAGACAATGTTACAATCGTGCACATGTTTCAATAATAAATGAGAGACAATGTTACAATCGTGCACATGTTTCAATAATAAATGAGAGACAATGTTACAATCGTGCACATGTTTCAATAATAAATGAGAGACAATGTTACAATCGTGTACATGTTTCAGTAAGAAATGAGAGACAATGTTACAATCGTGTACATGTTTCAGTAAGAAATGAGAGACAATGTTACAATCGTGCACATGTTTCAATAAGAAATGAGAGAAAATGTTACAATCGTGTACATGTTTCAATAATAAATGAGAGACAATGTTACAATCGTGCACATGTTTCAATAATACATGAGAGAAAATGTTACAATCGTACACATGTTTCAATAATAAATGAGAGACAATGTTACAATCGTGTACACGTTTCAATAAGAAATGAGAGACAATGTTACAATTGTGCACATGTTTCAATAAGAAATGAGAGACAATGTTACAATCGTGCACATGTTTCAATAATAAATGAGAGATAATGTTACAATCGTGCACATGTTTCAATAATAAATGAGAGACAATGTTACAATCGTGCACATGTTTCAATAAGACATGAGAGATAATGTTACAATCGTGCACATGTTTCAATAATAAATGAGAGACAATGTTACAATCGTGCACATGTTTCAATAAGAAATGAGAGACAATGTTACAATCGTGCACATGTTTCAATAATAAATGAGAGACAATGTTACAATCGTGCACATGTTTCAATAATAAATGAGAGATAATGTTACAATCGTGCACATGTTTCAATAATAAATGAGAGACAATGTTACAATCGTGCACATGTTTCAATAATAAATGAGAGACAATGTTACAATCGTGCACATGTTTCAATAATAAATTTAGAGATAATGTTACAATCGTGCACATGTTTCAATAATAAATGAGAGATAATGTTACAATCGTACACATGTTTCAATAATAAATGAGAGACAAAGTTACAATCGTGCACATGTTTCAATAATAAATGAGAGACAAAGTTACAATCGTACACATGTTTCAATAATAAATGAGAGATAATGTTACAATCGTGCACATGTTTCAATAATAAATGAGAGATAATGTTACAATCGTGCACATGTTTCAATAATAAATGAGAGACAAAGTTACAATCGTACACATGTTTCAATAATAAATGAGAGATAATGTTACACTCGTGCACATGTTTCAATAATAAATGAGAGACAATGTTACAATCGTGCAAAAGTTTCAATAATAAATGAGAGATAATGTTACAATCGTGCACATGTTTCAATAATAAATGAGAGATAATGTTACAATCGTACACATGTTTCAATAATAAATGAGAGACAAAGTTACAATCGTGCACATGTTTCAATAAGAAATGAGAGACAATGCTACAATCGTGCACATGTTTCAATAATAAATGAGAGATAATGTTACAATCGTGCACATGTTTCAATAATAAATGAGAGACAAAGTTAAAATCGTACACATGTTTCAATAATAAATGAGAGATAATGTTACAATCGTGCACATGTTTCAATAATAAATGAGAGACAATGTTACAATCGTGCACATGTTTCAATAAGAAATGAGACACAATGTTACAATCGTGCACATGTTTCAATAATAAATGAGAGACAATGTTACAATCGTGCACATGTTTCAATAATAAATGAGAGACATTGTTACAATCGTGCACATGTTTCAATAATAAATGAGAGACAATGTTACAATCGTGCACATGTTTCAATACGAAATGAGAGACAATGTTACAATCGTGCACATGTTTCAATAATAAATGAGAGACAAAGTTACAATCGTACACATGTTTCAATAATAAATGAGAGATAATGTTACAATCGTGCACATGTTTCAATAATAAATGAGAGATAATGTTACAATCGTACACATGTTTCAATAATAAATGAGAGACAAAGTTACAATCGTGCACATGTTTCAATAAGAAATGAGAGACAATGTTACAATCGTACACATGTTTCAATAATAAATGAGAGACAATGCTACAATCGTGCACATGTTTCAATAATAAATGAGAGATAATGTTACAATCGTGCACATGTTTCAATAATAAATTGAGAGACAATGTTACAATCGTGCACATGTTTCAATAATAAATGAGAGATAATGTTACAATCGTGCACATGTTTCAATAATAAATGAGAGATAATGTTACAATCGTACACATGTTTCAATAATAAATGAGAGACAAAGTTACAATCGTGCACATGTTTCAATAATAAATGAGAGACAAAGTTACAATCGTACACATGTTTCAATAATAAATGAGAGATAATGTTACAATCGTGCACATGTTTCAATAATAAATGAGAGATAATGTTACAATCGTGCACATGTTTCAATAATAAATGAGAGACAAAGTTACAATCGTACACATGTTTCAATAATAAATGAGAGATAATGTTACAATCGTGCACATGTTTCAATAATAAATGAGAGACAATGTTACAATCGTGCACATGTTTCAATAATAAATGAGAGATAATGTTACAATCGTGCACATGTTTCAATAATAAATGAGAGACAATGTTACAATCGTGTACATGTTTCAATAATAAATGAGAGATAATGTTACAATCGTGCACATGTTTCAATAATAAATGAGAGACCATGTTACAATAGTGTACATGTTTCAATAATAAATGAGAGATAATGTTACAATCGTGCACATGTTTCAATAATAAATGAGAGACAATGTTACAATCGTGTATATGTTTCAATAATAAATGAGAGACAATGTTACAATCGTACACATGTTTCAATAATAAATGAGAGACAATGTTACAATCGTGCACATGTTTCAATAATAAATGAGAGACAATGTTACAATCGTGTACATGTTTCAATAATAAATGAGAGACAATGTTACAATCGTGTACATGTTTCAATAATAAATGAGAGATAATGTTACAATCGTGCACATGTTTCAATAAGAAATGAGAGACAATGATACAATCGTGCACATGTTTCAATAATAAATGAGAGATAATGTTACAATCGTGCACATGTTTCAATAATAAATGAGAGACAATGTTACAATCGTGTACATGTTTCAATAATAAATGAGAGACAATGTTACAATCGTGTACATGTTTCAATAATAAATGAGAGATAATGTTACAATCGTGCACATGTTTCAATAATAAATGAGAGACAATGTTACAATCGTGTACATGTTTCAATAATAAATGAGAGACAATGTTACAATCGTGTACATGTTTCAATAATAAATGAGAGACAATGTTACAATCGTGCACATGTTTCAATAATAAATGAGAGACAATGTTACAATCGTGCACATGTTTCAATAATAAATGAGACACAATGTTACAATCGTGCACATGTTTCAATAATAAATGAGAGACAATGTTACAATCGTGCACATGTTTCAATAATAAATGAGAGACAATGTTACAATCGTGCACATGTTTCAATAATAAATGAGAGACAATGTTACAATCGTGCACATGTTTCAATAAGAAATGAGAGACAATGTTACAATCGTGCACATGTTTCAATAATAAATGAGAGACAATGTACAATCGTGCACTGTTTCAATAATAATGAGAGACAATGTTACAATCGTGCACATGTTTCATAATAAATGAGAGACAATGTTACAATCGTGTACATGTTTCAGTAAGAAATGAGAGACAATGTTACAATCGTGTACATGTTTCAGTAAGAAATGAGAGACAATGTTACAATCGTGCACATGTTTCAATAAGAAATGAGAGAAAATGTTACAATCGTGTACATGTTTCAATAATAAATGAGAGACAATGTTACAATCGTGCACATGTTTCAATAATAAATGAGACACAATGTTACAATCGTGCACATGTTTCGATAATAAATAAGGCACAATGTCACAATCGTGCACACGTTTAAATGATAAATGAGACTGAGAGACAATGTTACAATCGTGCACATGTTTCAATAATAAATGAGACACAAAGTTACAATCGTGCACATGTTTCAATAATAAATGAGACACAATGTTACAATCGTGCACGTTTCAATAATAAATGAGAGACAATGTTACAATCGTGCACATGTTTCAATAAGAAATGAGAGACAATGTTACAGTCGTGTACATGTTTCAATAATAAATGAGAGACAATGTTACAATCGTGCACATGTTTCAATAATAACTGAGAGACAATGTTACAATCGTGTATATGTTTCAATAAGAAATGAGAGACAATGTTACAATCGTGCACATATTTCAATACGAAATGAGAGACAATGTTACAATCGTGTACATGTTTCAATAATAAATAGGAGACAATGATACAATCGTGCACATGTTTCAATAATAAATGAGAGACAATGTTACAATCGTGCACATGTTTCAATAATAAATGAGACACAAAGTTACAATCGTGCACATGTTTCAATAATAAATGAGACACAATGTTACAATCGTGCACATGTTTCAATAATAAATGAGACACAAAGTTACAATCGTGCACATGTTTCAATAATAAATGAGACACAATGTTACAATCGTTCGTGCACATGTTTCAATAATAAATGAGAGACAATGTTACAATCGTGCACATGTTTCAATAATAAATGAGAGATAATGTTACAATCGTGCACATTTTTCAATAATAAATGAGACACAAAGTTACAATCGTGCACATGTTTCAATAATAAATGAGACACAATGTTACAATCGTGCACATGTTTCAATAATAAATGAGAGACAATGTTACAATCGTGCACATGTTTCAATAATAAATGAGAGACAATGTTACAATCGTGCACATGATTCAATAATAAATGAGAGACAATGTTACAATCGTGCACATGTTTCAATAATAACTGAGAGACAATGTTACAATCGTGCACATGTTTCAATAAGAAATGAGAGATAATGTTACAATCGTGCACATGTTTCAATAAGAAATGAGAGACAATGTTACAATCGTGCACATGTTTCAGTATACAGTTATCACATGTGTGTTTGGGGAACAGTCAAAACTGTTTTCCCGAGGTGGAGGGGATGGCAGTGTGAACTGTTTCCCGAGGCCGATAGGCCGAGGGAAACAGTTCACACTGACATCCCCCGACACCAAGGGGAAACAATTTTGACTGTTCCCCAAACACACATGTGATAACTGTTTTATTACCTGATTTGTGTTACTGATACGAAACAGTGAAAATGAAAATTTATTTTATAATGGGAACCTATGGTGAAAAAAGCAACATGACGTCACGCAAACGAAATTCCAGCACGTGAGGGAAACAGTCGAAACTAAAGCCCGGTAACAGTTCGTTTTCACCGGGAACAGTCTTTTCCTTAGTGAATTAGCAAGAAATGACGATATAGCATTTATATAGGAGATCAGGTAATAATAAGAAATGAGAGACAATGTTACAATCGTGTACATGTTTCAGTAAGAAATGAGAGACAATGTTACAATCGTGCACATGTTTCAATAAGAAATGAGAGAAAATGTTACAATCGTGCACATGTTTCAATAAGAAATGAGAGAAAATGTTACAATCGTGCACATGTTTCAATAATAAATGAAAGACAATGTTACAATCGTGCACATGTTTCAATAATAAATGAGAGATAATGTTACAATCGTGCACATGTTTCAATAAGAAATGAGAGACAATGTTACAATCGTGTACATGTTTCAATAAGAAATGAGAGACAATGTTACAATCGTGCACATGTTTCAATAATAAATGAGAGAAAATGTTACAATCGTGCACATGTTTCAATAATAAATGAGAGACAATGTTACAATCGTGCACAT
>JAWPHD010022418.1:0-25152 GCA_037043455.1 Cyrtodaria siliqua | reverse complement strand
CTCCCATATATTGCCAAACAATGTGTCACACCCCACACATTTAAACCATGTGTCACACCCCACACATGTAATGATGTCCCCCCGCCCCATATATTGCCAAACCATGTGTCATACCCCACACATTTAATGATGTCCCCCCGCCCCATATATTGCCAAACCATGTGTCACACCCCACACATTTAATGTTGTCCCCCGCCCCATTTATTGCCAAACCATGGGTCACACCCTACACATTTAATGATGTCCCCCCGCCCCATATATTGCCAAACCATGTGTCACACCCACACATTTAATGATATCCCACCCTCCCCCATATATTGCCAAACCATGTGTCACACCCCACACATTTAATGATGTCCCCACCGCCCCATATATTTCCAAACCATGTGTCACACCCCACACATTTAATGAAGTCCCCCACCCCATATATTGCCAAACCATGTGTCACAACCCACACATTTAATGATATCCCACCCGCCCCATATATTGCCAAACCATGTGTCACACCCCACACATTAATTCCCCCCGCCCCATATATTGCCAAACCACGTGTCACACCCCACACATTTAATGATGTCCGGAAATTCTTTATTGCACTTGGCACATAATGTGTGACAAGGAAAATAAAATACGTTTATCCAAATTTTAAATATTCATTCAACAACATACTAAAACTACACTCAGTACATTTGAAAACGCAAATCTTTTTTTTCTTTCTGTATATTTGAAAAAAGTAGAACAAATCTTATCAACTGTTTATTGCCATATGTTAACCATTGGGACAAAGAGGCTTGTGTACTAATATATAAATATCACATTCATGAGAGGGTGATAGTAAGAATGTTCACCTTGAGGATATGATTATCGCCCGAGGCGAAGCCGAGGGTGATAATGAATATCCGAAGGGTGAACATTCTTATGCTATGAATGTTATATCGTTGGATCGGAAATAACGTAACTAAGAAAATGAGTGGTAGTTTATTGAAATCGGTTAAATACTTTTGAAGTTATAGTTACTGAAACTAGCAATTTCACCATACCTGGGCGTAATATAAAGCCCTGACCATACTGGGCCGATGACGTCACCGAAACAGCGCGCATCAAAACTGCGCATGTGATAATTTTTTTACTATCACCATGCGATTTACTATCACCCTGTACTATCACTCTGGCATGAGATAGTAAGAAATTACACATTGTTGTCTATGGGGATTTAGCATGGGCGTTTTATGTGAGGTATAATAACATAAAATACAATTTTGATTTGAACAAAAAAAACAGCGAACCAAAATTAATCGAAACTCCGCATTTTAAACGTACGTATATATACTATATAGTGCGTTAGGGGTATAGAATCACTTGGTTAAACGTGTATATCTAAAATGAAAGGCAAATGCATATTTAGTTTCTGATTTAGATTTACTCAGTTAGTTGTATGATTATACAAGTTCTAAAATTATTGTCCTATAACTGTGATTTTTTTTTGCACCAATATTTACATACTTTCATTGTATCCCTAGAAGTGTCAAACTTTAACAAGTTAACTTATTTGATGATTACATTTTGATTTTTGTTCCTAACATTTGTTATAACAGCAAATACTTATATCTCCAACAGCAAATACTTATATTTCAGTTTATTGTGACAGTATGAATTTTTCATTTCAAAAACACACTTTATTTGGGTAGTAGAGTATCTTTTTTTTTCTGAGAGCGTTCACCGCTGCATAAATGTAATCTTATGCTATATTTTTAAGCCTGGAAGTTTTAAAAATAATCTAAATAATTTTTGAGAAAACTAAATTTATAAAGAAAACGATTCTTTACTACCGATGATTCTTTACACCCCAAAGCACTATACCGTGCAAAAACGATTTTAAATGTTGTGGTTTCTAACTCGACAACGAAATTATGTTTCAAATTCTCCATACATGTTGTATTTTGGTATGGTACTGTAGTAGCTGCGAGAATCGTAGCTCTTATGGTGTGTACCTGTCATATGGTAGGTATAAATTCCACCATAAGAACCACGATTCTCACGTCTAGCACTGTAGTAACGTGCCGTATTGAATAATTCCAAACACAGCTCGTTTTCGTTTTAGTAGATTTATGAGTTTTGACCAGATGTTTACCACCAAATTTAAGTAATCTACAACAGTTATAAATATTCCAAGGTACATTACATATTACACTATTCATAAGAAATATCTTGAAGATTACACTATTTATAAGAAATATCTTGAACGAATGGAATGTGATTGCTTCGTTTTTGCTTTCCAAAATTATCTCCCTTGATATCGAATTGTAAACATGTGACTGAACTACACACCCCCTTTCTCCTTAAAACCTCTGATATGCAATACCTTTAAAAGGATATGACAGCCGTTGATTAAAATATATCGCATATTTAGAATCAAACACACCCTGAAACTACCAACAGAACCTCCTTTAAAATGCTCTGGATCAATCGTCATTAAACTGATAATTGATAAATAAAAACATCTTTATGAAATACGTTGAACCCCTCACCTCACCTTTGTTAGTAAAAAAAGAAATATACAAGGCATACAAAATCTGTAACTTGCATATCATGCTTTGTATCTCTTAGATTCGCATGTGGTTTTTATATTACTATACTGCGGCGGTGGCATAATGATAGAACGCCCGCCTCGCATGCGGGAGGTCATGGGTGCAATCCCCAGCCGGGTCATACCAGCAAATGATACTAGTAGCTCCCTTGCTTGATGCTCAGCATATTAAGGGTAGTTCTAGAACTGGTCAGCACTGTCGATGGTGAAAACTATTTTTTTCCCTCACTAATAATCTGTACTATGCTTTTTCCTGTTCTCTTCCACTCTCTTTAAATGACCTAAGATGACAGCCATTAAACAACATTGCACTTGATTCCAGCTGTCCTTTCAGGTGTGTTTACATATTCCTGGTTTTGTAAAGCACTTCGGTCTTATGCAGGTCGGCGTTTGTTATTGTAGGTAGAAAAGTACTTTGATGAGTAAGCTTTCAATTTTATGTACACTTACAGCGTATCATGTACGATACGATGCCCTGTACGCCATCTACTATCTACTCCGGGTACCCAGTACGACATCTACTCAGGTTATATGTATACGATACCCTGTAATTCTACTCATGGTACATTTACAGAGTACCGTACCCTAACACTACACGGGGTACATTTACAGGGTACCATGTACGACATATACGCGGGGTACATTAACAGGGTACCATGTACGACATTTACATCGGGCACATTTACAGGGTACCCTGTACGACATCTACTTCGGGTAAATTTACAGGGTACCCTGTGTGACACCTACTTCGGGTACATTTACAGGGTAGCATGTACGACATCTATACATGGTAGACTTACAGGGTACCCTGTACGACATCTACTTTGGGTACATTTACAATGTTTTGGGTACATTTACAATGTACCCTGTACGACATCTGCTCAGGATATATTTACAGGGTACCCTGCACGACATCTACTTCGGGTACATTTACAGGATACCTTGTACGACATCTACTCAGGGTAGTTTACAGATTACCTTGTACGACATCCACTCGGGTACATTTACAGGGTACCCTGTACGACATCTACTTCGGGTACATTTACAGGGTACAATGTACGACATCTACCCAGGGGTACAATGTACGACATCTACCCATGGTACATTTTCAGAGTACCTTGTACGACATCAAGTAGGGGTACATGTTCAGGTTAGCATGTACGACATCTACTCCAGCACATTTTCAGGTTATCCTGTACGACATCTACGGAGAGTACATTTTCAGATTATCCTGTCCGACATCTACTCAGGGTACATTTTTAGGTTATCCTGTACGACATCTACGCAGGGAACATTTTTAGGTTATCCTGTTAGACATCTACTCAGGGAACATTTACAGGGTACCCTGTACGACATCTACTAGGAATACATGTACCATGTACGACATTTATTCAGGGTAGATTTACAGAGTACCCTGTATGACATTTACTCTTGCACATTTACAGGGTCCCTGAACGACATCTACTTCGGGTACATTTACAGAGTACCCTGTACGACATCTACTCAGGGTACATTTTCACGTTATCCTGTACGACATCTTCTTCGAACATATTTACAGGGTACCCCGTACGACATCAATTTCGGGTACATTTACAGAGTACCCTGTACGACATCTACTCCGGGTACATTTACGGGATACCATGTACGACATCTACTCAGGGTACATTTACAGGGTACCCTGTACGACATCTACTTCGGGTACATTTACAGAGTACCCTTCAGGATATCTACCGCGGATACATTTACAGGGTACTCTGTACGACATCTAATTCGGGTACATTTACAGAGTACTCATTTGCGACATCTACCCAGGCTACATTTTCAGAGTACCCTGTACGACATCTACTTGGTGTACATTTTCAGGTTATCCTGTACGACATCTACTCGGGGTACATTTTCAGGTTATCCTGTACGACATCTACTCGGGGTAAATTTTCAGGTTATCCTGTACGACATTTATTTCTGGTGCATTTACAGAGCACCCTGTACGACTTTTATTTCGAATATATTAACAGGGTACCGTGTACGACATCTACTCAGGGTACATTTTCAGGTTATACTGTACGACATCTACTTTGGGTACATTTACAGGATCCCTGTACGACATCTACTTGGGGTACATTTACAGGTTATCCTGTACGACATCTTCTTCGGGTACATTTACAGAGTACCCTGTACGACATCTATTCAGGGTACATTTTCAGGTTATCCTGTACGACATCCACTTTGAACATATATGCAGGGTACCCTGTACGACATCTACCCAGGGTACATTTATCCTGTACGACATCTTCTTCGAGTACATTTACAGGGTACCCTGTACGACATCTACTTCGCATTTACAGAGTACCCTGTACGACATATACTCCGGGTACATTTACAGGGTACCATGTACGACATCTACTCATGGTACATTTACAGGGTACCCTATACGACATCTACTTTCGGGTACATTTACAGGGTACCCTGTACGACATCTACTTTCGGGTACATTTACAGGGTACCCTGTACGACATCTACTTCGGGTACATTTACAGAGTACCCTGTACGACATCTTTTAAGTGTACATTTTCAGGTTATCCTGTACGACTTCTACTTCGGGTACATTAACAGGGTACCATGTACGACATCTATTCAGGGTACATTTACAGGGTACAATGTACGACATCTACCCAGGGGTACCCTGTACGACATCTACCTACGGTACATTTACAGGGTACAATGTACAACATGTACCCAGGGTACATTTACAGGATTAATGTACGACATCTATTCATGGTAAATATACGGGGTACCCTGTACGGCATCTACTCGTGGTACATTTACAGGTTAACCTGTACGAGATCTGCTCAGTGTACATTTACATCTAGTCATGGCACTCTGTCGTAAATATCGTAAATTTACAGGGTACCCTGTACGAATACTACTTGGGTACATTTTCATGTTATTCTGTACGACATCTACTCGGGGAACATTTACAGGAAAGCCTGTACGACATCTACTGCGGGTGCATTTACAGGGTATCCTGTATGACATCTAATTAATCACGGTCCTGTAGCTGGGTTATTAATCACAGTCCTGTAGCGGGGGAATTAATAAAGTTCCTGTAGTGGGGTATTAATCACGGTCTTGTATCGGGGGTATTAATCACATTCCTTTAGCGGGGTTATAGATCACAGTCCTATAGCGGGGGTATTAATATTAACCACAGTCCTTTATCGGTGGTATTAGTCAGAGTCCTGTATTGGGAGCATTAATAGCAGTCCTGTAGCGCGGTATTAATCACAGTCCTGTATATGGTATATTTATCATAGTCCTGTAGCGGGCTTTAATAACCGAATGTTAGTATCCACATACTAGGTAACCAATGTGCCAAATACGAACACCCTCCTTCAACTGGCGTAGAATAAGTTCATGTTACAAGGATTCATTAAGAATGCAAATGAATTTTATTAAACATGATGAAAACTGCGAGTATAATATTCACTTTGGTGAAATTGACATTTTGACCTTGACCTCTGAACCCAGAGATCAGACCCTGAAATCAACATTTATAAAAATAACATCCTAGGTAAGCATTGCGCCAAATATGAACACTTTCATGCAACTGATGTAGGGGGAGTTAAAGTTACGGTAAAACAATAAAAGTGCACGTTGATCCCATATTGCCGTAAGTCCCGTCTGCTGTGGAGGAAGGTCCTTACATAAACTCGCAAAACACTTTCTATATTGTATGCCTAAATCATTACTTCTTGTGTCACCTTTTCGAAGAAAAATGCGGTACATAGGGATCACTTTGTCGTCCGTCAGTTAGGACGTCCGTCCGTCACGAAAACTTAACGTTGGCTATAACTTTTATCATTTCTTCATGTTTCTTCATCAAACTTTCATTATTTACTCACAATATGACAGCATCGACATGACCTTACTAAAATGGTCAAGGTCACACTGAAGGTCATTATATGGGTTAAATACTATTATTTTTTCTTAACGAAAACTTAGTCAGGCCAGTTTGTCAAGGTCATTTATCTGGGTCCAAAAAACCTAGTTATACTGACAAAGCGCTGACAGGCGACACACGTGTTATACTGACAAAGCGCTGACAGGCGACACACGTGTTATACTGACAAAGCGCTGACAGGCGACACACGTGTTATACTGACAAAGCGCTGACAGGCGACACACGTGTTATACTGACAAAGCGCTGACAGGCGACACACGTGTTATACTGACAAAGCGCTGACAGGCGACACACGTGTTCCGCGGTTCATGCTCATGTCTAGTTCATGTTAGACATTTCATTAAACATCTTTGAATACCGCGGGTTTAATATTCGTTCTGGTGAATTTGACCTTTTGACCTTAACCTCCAGCCCCAGGTGTCAGTCTCCAAATATTCGTTGTCATCTAGGCATCCTAGGCATGGTCTAATGAAGGATATCATTACACATAGCATATCAAATATCTTATTAAAATATATCGCAGTCTGTGACTTTAATGATCATTTTGGTGAATTTGACATTGACCTGTGGCCGGAGGGGTCAGACCATGGATTCGAAACATTTGCTGTTATCTACTCATCACTTTACTTCAACTGATGTAGGATGAGTTTATGCGAGGAAACAATACAAATGCATGCTGATCCCATAATGCTGATTCCATTCCACAAGTTACCTCCCCTGCGGAAGATGATCCGCACATCAAATCACAAACCCGTTCCATGTTGTATGCGTATATCATTACTTATATATATAATGTAAGCAATTTCATTAAACGTTATTGAATATCGCAGGTTTAATGTTCATTCTGGTGAATTTGACTTTGACCTTGACCTCTGGCACAGGGTCAGACTCTGGATCCGAAACATTGGTCGTCATCTAGGCATCCTAGGCATGCTCTATGCGAAATATGAGCACCTCCTTCCACTAACGAAGGAGGTATTCAGGTTACGAACAAAACCGACTGATTGGCCATGCGGTTGGACGGACGGGATCGACGACGATTACCCGCTTTTTCTTCGACTTTACTTCGAAAGATGCGGATATACACACATATGTAACACACGATTTAAAAGGTTACAAACACTACAACCATGGCAACTATAAGGTAGACCTGGGGAAGGTGCTCACATAATATAATATGTATGTACAATAAAATATATTCAATGAAAGTCCCACAAAGCAACTTCTCACATAGCCTTAAATGCATTTATATTAAAGAAGTACACGGCAGTCTTGATTTATTCAGCCTTTCTACATAATTGTCATATTTGCAAATCATTATTAGTAGTTATTTGCATAGGTTAAAGCAAATTGTATTGGCACATTGATCATTACAGAGCACATTAATTAGTACAGAGTACCGATAATACACTGTAATACATTATATTGGCACATTAATCATTACAGAGCACCAATAATACATTGATTAAATATATGGTAAATCTAACAAACAAAAAATCTTCAAACAAAAAAAAAGGAAACACGCATTATATGCAAATAGTTCAAATCCAAAACGATATCTGATTAGCAATTCAAGGTAGTAATTGTTATGCTTAACAATATTCCAAGAATGCCGTGTGTCCCTTTAATGTGACATACGACAGACACTGGCAGTGTCGTCGAGACAATAATCTGGAATCTCAAATAATCATACGGAACTTGAGCACCGGAATTAAATCATTACGATGTTTGTATTTGTATTTGGTTTGGCAATCATAATTCTTCCAGTTCGTCTCCAAACCCATTAAATATATACATTTGCGAATGCAACATTTAAAATATTTCAATTCAATATAGTGTAAGGAAACAATAACACATACAGATATATTGCCAATCTATTTTGAGGTTTATAAAACAGTGCGTATTATACATAAATGTGCCTTACATTGTTACTACCTGATCGAATGTGTGTTGGCCTGTCAATTGTATTCAAAAGTCACGCCCTTAATCTCAGATCTGGAACCGCCCCTGACGGCGTTATTTTTATTGATAGACGGTTGCCGCTTTTCACTTCAATCCTAATGCGGGAGACGGAAACCAAATACGGACCATGTATATTTCAAAGAAAGAGAAAGTGAAAGTAGGGAGTATATATAGACTTTGGGGTTTAATAACTCAGAATGACGATAGCTTAACACACTTATCACAGTAGTTCGTTTCGAAGGAATGTACACACGCAGGCCTGTGTCTAACATCGGACATATATAGTAAAACAAAAAGTTGCGCCTCCATTCTGAAAGCTTGGATCCGGACCTGATATTTTTGGAGAATACTAATCCAGTCCAAGGTCAGGTACTATAATAAGATAGTAACTAATAGTTCAAGCGGTTATTAATGGCGATGGAAGGTTCGGTTGAATCGTTTGATTTAAACTGTTCAACTTGTTTTTGGAAAAACAGAAACAGAGAAGCTACTAAGTATTGTGTGGAGTGTCAGGACTATTACTGTTCCACGTGCGTCGAGGTGCACGGCGATATTTTGGCGTTATCCGAACATACGATACTTGGTCGGTCCGGGTTTCCGACGAATGGATCCCAGAACCTGATGTCTTTGCCGACGGAGAGATGTGGTCAACACCGAACTAAGTTGATAGACATGTATTGCAAGAACGATGACCAGATCGGGTGTCCAGTCTGTATGGCGGTTATCACAGTCTATTAATTTACTTTTTTTTAAAAGAACAAGACAGTAAACACTTGCAGTCACGATGCACCAGCAACAAACACATTGATCGACAAGTTGCTCCAAATAAAACACGTATAAGTCATACTGAATGTGTAGCATGACACTATTTAGCCTTATTCAGGGACGGATTCAGAGGAACACAAACATGGAGAAAAAGATATGCGCCCCGTAAAAAGGTATAACATACACTCATACAGTATATATGATCTGCTTCAAACTCTGTTAAAGTCGAACAATGATCATGCTCTTATTGAAAAATACTTCCATTACGATAACCGTGTCAATATTTGTACATGACATACTCATTCTACGCTACTCGTTGATCAATGCGCTCACAATACAATGCCACTAGCACAAGAAAGTGACATGGGGGGGGGGGGGGGGGGGGAGTCTTTTTGGGGGTCAGCATACAATTTGAAAAAGATTGGGGATGGAATGCGGGTAGGTTGGGATGGGTAAACCATAATTCTCATTATTGGGGCACATGCCCTGTTCCTACGTATATGCATTAGTAACGATAACTTTCTTAATTATACTTATAGACCGTGTGTTGATGTGGTCTACATTCCTGAAGAAATCGAGTGCATTATGTAGATGAAGATCTTCAGAAGATGACAGAGGACATGAAACTAGCCATGACTCGCGTCGAGGACATGATTCAAGCTCGACATGATAACCTCGCAGAAGTGGAACAGGATAGGATCATTGCTTTGGGTAAAATCAAAGAAATAAGGGATACGATAAACAACACCTTAGATGAATTAGAGAAAACAACAATAAAGGAATTTGAAGCAAAGAGTAAGGGCATTGACAACCAAATCAAAGTAGAGCTAGAAACAATGGGTGATATGGTAAAAGCAATTGATTCAATTCAATGTTGATAGCAACAACAACAGGAATCGGCAGAGAGAAATCGATCACAACAATTTGTGTGCATGAAGAACGGTCAGAAGAAAATGTCCGAGGCAGAGAAGCTGATCTCAGAGGCAGCACAATCAACAGGAAATACGAGGATCCAGTTTGAACCGGATCCTGCCTTCGAACAGTTCTTAAATGGACTTCCGTCACTCGGTAAGGTTCGTGAAAAGACAGATGATACTCTCCAACAAGCTCAACAACATGATCGGCTGTACCGAGCTACAAGTAAACAGAGTTGTAATGTGAAAACCAGCGATGATGGCAGAAGCTGTGACATATTTAATTCATGTATTCTGAAATCAGGTACACTTTTACTTGCAGACAGCGATAACAAGAAACTAAAGCAATTAGACAGTTCCACATACGAAGTGATAGGCCAGTGTGATCTGCCTGCCTGTCCTCGTGCAGTATGTGATATAAGTCCACAATATGTCGCTGTTACCTTGAACAACAACACCATACAGTTCGTCTCCTTGGGAACCAAGATGGCGCCAACTCGTTCAATACAGATGACGCATACTTATTGGGGACTAGTTTTCAGTAATCATGAATGGTGAGATGTTCGTATCAGATAGCGATACATCCGGGACACTTTTGAGAACGATATGTAAGGATCATTCAGGGAAATATTTATTTTCTAGCAAACGACAAGTTGTAGTGAGTGAAGACGGAAGCAAGATTTATGTCGACGATTACAATACTGGCCTGGTCACCCTCGACAGACACGGGAGGATACTCTCGCAGTTCAGTGACCAATCGGGAGCTTGGGGGGACGTGCGACGATTATTGTGGGAATATATTTGTTTGTGGGTACAAGTCACACAGTGTGGTGCAGATTGGACCGAGCGGAGATAAACTTGGTGTGGTAGTGAAACAGTTAGATGGTGTTTTCAACCCTGTGTCAGTGTGTTACGATAGGTCACAGTCTAGATTGATAGTTACCGCCAAAAACGACAACATTACGGTATTTGACTCGATATGAACGACAAACTGTAACACCGATACTAGCCCTATAATACCAATGTGTTCATGGTGTTTTGATAGGTCAAATTATAGGATGGCATAATGATAGTTATCGATCTAAAAAACAACACGATTACAGTGTTCGATTTGATTTTAACACCATAACGTGAAACATAATTAACTGATAGAGCCTTAGTTGTGTCAAAAATTACAAATCGGTCAAACTCTACAGTGATATAGTTACTAACCAAGACAATAACAATATAACAGTGTCACTAGTCTTGTGTTACTAAGGACTGATACAGTCTGTTAACATGACAACAACCTTATTAGGTGGAAACAGCAACAAATAAAATAAAAAACTCATACCACATGTGTCTGTCTTCTAGCTTCTCCAATATCAACTTACTTAACATACGTATGATACTGTACAGACATGCTTTAAAATGGCATGGTTTATATTTTGATATCGAAATTCGATTTCTAAACTCAACATGCCTAGCGGGGGTATTAATCACAGTCCTGTACACAGGGATATTAATCACAGTCTTGTGCACAGGGGTATTAATCAGTCTTGAAAAGAGGGGTATTGATCACGGTCCTGCAGCGTTGGTGTTAACCACTGTTCTGTAGCGGGGTATTAATAACAGTCATGTAGCGGGGTATTAATCACAGTCCTGTATAGGGGTTATTAATCATAGTCCTGTAGCAGGGGTATTAATCGCAGTCCAGTAGCGGAGTATTAATCACGGTTATGTAGCGGGGGTATTAATCATAGTCCTATAGCAGGGGTATTAATCACAGTCCTATAGCAGGGGTATTAATCACAGTCTAGTAGCGGAGTATTAATCACAGTCATGTAGCGGGGTATTAATCGCGTTCAGGTAGCGGGGTATTAATCACAGTCCTGTAGCGGTGTATTAATCACAGTCCAGTAGCGGATTATTAATGACGGTTCTGTAGCGGGGTATTAATCACAGTCCTGTAGAGGGGGTATTAATCATAGTCCTGTAGAGGGGGTATTAATCATAGTCCTGTAGCAGGGATATTAATCACGGTCCTGTAGCGGGGTATTAATCACAGTATAGTAGCGGAGTATTAATCACAGTCATGTAGCAGGGATATTAATCACAGTCCTGTAGCGGGGGTATTAATCACGGTCCTGTAGCGGGATATTAATCACAGTCCTGCAGCAGGTGTATTAATCACAGTCCTGTAGCGGCGGAGTATTGATCACGTTCCTGTAGAGTGGATATTAAGAACAAACCTGTAGTGGGGAATTAATCAAAGTCCTTTATTGGGGCATTTATCACGGTCCTGTAGTTGTGGCTTTAATCACAGTCCTGTACACAGGGGTATTAATCACAGTCCTGTAGCGGGGTATTAATCACGATCATGTAGCGGAGACAGTATTCACGGTCCTGTAGCGTAGTATTAATCACAGTTCTGTAGCTGGGTATTAATCATGATCAGGTAGCGGGTTATTAATCAGTCATGTAGCGGGGATATTAATCACAGTCATGTAGCGGGGGTATGAATCACAGCCATGCAGCTGGGGGGGGGGGGGGGTATTAATCATAGTCCTGTAGCGAGGATTAATCTCATTCATGTAGCGGGATATTACTCACAGTCCTGTAGCGGGGGTAGTGATCACAGTCCTGTATCGGAGTATTAATCACAGTCATGTAGCGGTGTATTAATCATGATCCTGTAGCGGGGTATAAATCACAGTCATGTAGCAGAGGTATTAATCACAGTCCAGTACACAGGGGCAGTAATCCGTCTTGAAAATAGGGGTATTGATCAAGGTCCTGCATCGGGGGTATTAATCACAGTCCTGTAGCGGAGTATTAAGCGCAGTCCTGTAGTGGGGAATTAATGAAATTCCTATAGTGGGCCATTTGGGTATTAATCACGATCCTGTAGCGGGGATATAAATCACAGCCATGTAGCAGGGGCATTAATCACAGTCCAGTACACAGGGGTATTAATCCGTCTTGAAAAGAGTGGTATTAATCACAGTCCTGCAGCGGGGTATTAATCACAGTCCTGTAGTGGGAGAATTAATCACAGTGCTGTTCAAATGGATATTAATCACAGACCTGTAGTGGGGAAATTAATCAAAATCCTATAATGGGGCATTTATCACAGTCCTGTAAGGACGGCATTAATCACAGTCCTGTACACATGGGTATTAATCAGTCTTGAAGGGGTTATTAATCTCGGTCCTGTAGCGCGGATATTAATCGCAGTCCTGTAGCGGCGATGTTCATCACAGGCTCATAAATGGATCATTAACACATTTCAGTCAATTTCGAAGTACCATCTTCTTCCGGGAATAAATAATGCATGTCTTCTAAATTAATTCGTATCGTGTTGTGTTTTCTTTTTGCGAATTCGAAATTCGTTCTGTGTTGTTTCCATTTCATTGAATATTTAATTTGCTCTTAGTTTGTGATATAGTGCAGACCTACGGTGCCAACTGTCGTTTATATAAGACCATTTTTCGCATGCATGCGTGCGTGCATCCGCTGTGGAGGAGGGTCCGTACATAATATCGCTATAAATGTCCCATATTGTATGCCTAAATTATTACTTATATCATTTTAGACATTTCATTAAACAATATTGAATATCGCGGATGTAATGTTCATTCTGCTGAATTTGACCTTCTGACTTTGGTCAGACTCTGGATCCGAAACATTCATTGTCATCTAGTCAGCCTAGGCATGGTCTATGCCAAATAGGAACACACTCCTTCAACTAATGAAGAAGGAGTTCAGGTTACGAGCAAAACCGACTGACGGACAGGCGGTAGGACGGACGGGACAGACGACAGCTATCCGCTTTTTCTTCGACTTTCCTTCGAAAGATGCGGATATAAACACATATTTAACACAATATTAAAAAGGTTACACACACTTCAATCATAACAACTATAATGTAGACCTGGGGAAGGTGCCCACATAATATAATATATATGTCCATATAATTCAATAAAAATGTTCTGTCGTGTTTTTCAATCCCACAAAGCAACTTGTCACATAGCCTTAAATGCACTGATATTAAAGAAGCACACGACGGTCTTGATTTATTCAGCCTTTCTACATAATTGTCATATTTGCAAATCATTATTAATAGTTATTTGAATAGGTTAAATCCAATTGTACTGGCACATTGATCTTTACAGAGCACCAATAATACATTTATTAAATATATGGTAAATCTAACAAAAACAATCTTCAAACAAAAAACAAAAACGCGTTTCGATTATTTGCAAATAGTTCAAAATCCAAAACGATACCTGATTAGTAATTCGATGTACTAATTGTAATGCTTAACAACTATTCCAAGATTGTCGTGTGTCCCTTTAAGGTCTCATACGACAAACACTGGCAGAGTCGTCGAGAGACAATAATCCGGAAATTGAGCGCTGTACTTTTGCAGATTTAAATCATTATAATGTTTGTATTTGTATTTGGTTTGGCAGTCATAATTCTTCCAGATCGTCTCCAATGTATATGCATAAATTTAAGAATGCACAATTACTCAAATATATATATTTATAGGTTAATTTGGACGTTTATAAACAATGCGCATTATACACCAATTTACCATACGTTTATAAACAGTGCGCATTATACCCCAATTTACCATACGTTTATAAACAGTGCGCATTATACACCGATGTACCTTACGTTTATAAACTGTGCTAATTATACTCCGACGTACCTTACGCTTATACATAGTGATGTCATTTGTGTTCAAAAGTAACTCAGATCTTTTGTTTGTTTGTTCGTTTGTATAATGTTTTACGTCATTTTCAACACATGTAAGGTTATATATGAATGTCGATTTTTTGTGGTGGAGGCAGACCACCCACTTTTTCTGAGTAGAACCAGTACTGTACACATAACCGCCATCCGTAAGAATAGACACTTCCTCACTTACAAGTCGACGGTCGATTGTTTGTGGTGGAGGCAGACCACCCACTTTTCCTGGGTAGAACCGGTACTGTACACATCCCGCCATCCGTAAGAATCGACACTTCCTCACAAGTCGAGCTCCCAGTGGGATTCGAACCGGTAATCGCAGATCTTGAACCGCTCCTGATGGCGCTATTTTATTGCTATACGGTTCCCGCTTTTCACTTCAATGTTATGTGAGAGACGGAAACCAAATGCAGACCATGTTTATTTCAAAAAAAGAGAAAGTGAAAGTTAGGAGTATAGCAAATAAATAGTTTATTAAAGTGACATGTGCATATAGAATTAAAAAATAAACATATATGAAATAATAGTAAATAAAGTACCCTACTCAATGGGCCTATCTATACTTAAGGCCAAAACAGTTGCACGGTTCATAAAATATTCTTAAGGCTAAAGGATTTGCACGGTTCTTTATATTATCATATTTTTCAAATGGTTTCAATTTTTATCTTCATCATTATCTGTCGTAATCCAAAGAAATCGCCTTAAACATTGTCACCCGGTTTTCAATACAATTGATCACTTCACGGTTCGATACGTACGATTGAAAATATTAAATTTGTCTACGTTTAGAAGGACGTTTGTTATATTTTATGAACCGGGCACATCTTTTGGACTTATTTATAAGTATATATAAACGAGTATTACGACCACATGATATAAACAGAAATGATAGCGACGTTAATTATTTAAATAAACAGTGAGCTTCTTCTATTAAGAAAAGCTTTTACTGAAAACTTTCCTTTTGAGCATAATATATTTAAAGGGACGCACGGCAATCTTTACTTTTGAAAATCTCGCGGCGTCCCTTTAGTTTTGTTTGTTGCTGCATATGTTCAATCATTAATAATAACGATAAGAATAATATAAAGCAAATTGTGTTTTCATATTGCAAGCTTCTGAAAATTGTATTTCAATCTATGCAAACAGGTTTTAAGTCAGAATGATAATGGATTAATAAACTGAGACGCTAACTGTAATACTTGATAAAAACTTACAGATTGTCGTGTCCCTTTAAATTTCTCAGTGTATATGTGATTTCATTTGTATATAAACAACTTCGGCATGAAGGTATTCAACACCTGTATCACAGCTTTTTTGATATACCGGAGTGTAAGTTATGTGAGTTATTAATCGGAAATATATAGTATTAAATATCAATCACTGAAAATGTATAACTCACACCCCGATCTGAAATCTTGGATCCGGCCCAGGTATTTGCGGAGAATACTAATCCAGGTCAAGGTCGTGTTATCAGTCAAATATAATGAGATCACGCGACTTTTAAATTGTTAAAGCAATGGCGGCAGAAGGAAGTGGTGTACGTTCGATGGACGGTTCTGACGAAACGTTTGAGTTAACCTGCTCACCTTGTGTTCGGAAAAACAGAAACAGAGAAGCTACTAAGTATTGTGTGGAGTGTCAGGACTATTATTGTTCCACGTGCGTCGAGTTGCACGATGCTTTTTTATCCGACCACACGATACTTGGACGGTCCGAGTTTCCGACGAATGGATCCCAGCAACTGATGTCATTGCCGACGGAGAGATGTGGTCAACACCGGACTAAATTGATTGACATGTATTGCAAGAACGATGACCAGATCGGGTGTCATGTTTGTATGGCAGTTAAACACAGGTAAATTCTATATTTATTTACGATTCATGAATACCAAAAGATAAAACACGCAATCGATATATACAATATGTAAGGCATATATACATGCTGCGAAACGTTTAATTTAGGGGCGGATCCGGGGAAACGGGGTGGAAATGGGAGTTGCACCATTCAAACCAACTACGTTGGCGCCCACGTAAAAAGGCATAGAATATCATGCATTATATCAAGTTCGTATCATTCAGTATAACCGCATATTATTAAACGTATCAAATATCATTATATTTAAATAGACCTCCATTATGACAAACGTGTTAACGAATCCCAATCAAAGTTTGTACAATCAGTATATGGTACTCGTTGTCGTTGGCAGTACCTCCTTTCTCATTGTTAACGATGCCTTTCTTAATTATCAATATAGGCCTTGTGTGGATGTTGTCTACATTCCTGAAGAAATAGAGCGCATTATGAAAGACGAAGATCTTCAGAATATGAAAGACGACATGAAAAAAACCAAGACTCGCGTTGAGGACATGATTCAAGCTCGACATACTAGTCTCGTAGAAGTGGACCAGGACAGGGTCATTGCCTTGGGTAAAATCAAAGAATTAAAGGAGAAGATAAACAACACCTTAGATGAATTAGAGAAAACAACGATAAAGGAATTTGAAGCAAAGAGTAAGGACATTGACAACCAAATCAAGGCAGAACTAGAAGCAATGGGTGACATAGTAAAAGACATGGACTCCATTCAAAAACAACTGGAATCGTCAGAGAGAAATCGATCACAACAATTTGTGTGCATGAAGAATGGCCAGAAGAAAATGTCCGAGGCAGAGAAGCTGATCTCAGAGGTAGCACAATCAACAGGAAATACGAGGGTCCAGTTTGAATCGGATCCTGCCATCGAACAGCTTTTAAATGGACTTTCATCAATCGGTAAGGTTCAGGAAAAGGCAGAGGATAATCTGAAACAAGTCCAACAACATGATCGTCTGTACCAAGTTACGAGTAAACAAACTTATAATGTGACAATCAGCGATGATGGTACCATTTGTAACATACATGATTCATGTATTCTGAAATCAGGTGCACTTTTACTTGTAGACAACTTTAACAAGAGACTAAAGCAATTAGACAGTGCCACATACAAAGTGATAGGCCAGTGTGATCTGCCTGCCTGTCCTCGTGCAGTATGTGAAATAAGTCCACAAGAGGTCGCTGTTACCATGAACAACAAAACCATACAGTTCGTCTCCTTGGGAACCAAGATGGCGCCAAATCGATCAATACAGATGAAGCATAAGTGTAGAGGACTGGCTTTCAGTAATGGTGAGATGTTCGTATCAGATTCTGGCAAACAAGTCTATGTTTACGATACATCCGGGACACTTCTGAGAACGATATGTAAGGATCAGTCGGGAAAAGAAATATTTTCTAGAAACCGACATGTTGCAGTGAGTGAAGATGGAAGCAAGATTTATGTCGCCGATATTAATTCTGGCCTGGTCACCCTAGACATACAAGGGAGGGTACTCTCGCAGTTCAGTGACCAAGGGTTATCGGGAGTTTGGGGTGCGTGTGGCGATGGTTGTGGGAATATATTTGTGTGTGGGAAAACTTCTCAAAGTGTGGTGCAGATTGGACCGAGCGGAAATAAACTTGGTGTGTTAGTGAAACAAGCAGATGGTATTTCCTCTCCTAGTTCAGTGTGTTATGACAGGTCAAAGTCTAGATTGATAGTTACCAACAACAGCGAGATCATATTAACTGTATTTGATTTGATATGAACGGCAAACGTTAACATCGATAATAGCGCTATATTAAATATCAGTGTGTTCATGGTGTTATGATAGGTCAGTCTAGATTGATAGAAACCAATTGGAGGGACAGCATTATCGTATTTGATTTGATATGAAAGGCAAACTGTAACACCGATACTGGCTCTATAATCTTAATATGTTCAAGGTGTATTATTATAGGCCAACAGTAGGAACGCCAGACTTATGGCGGATGAGAAGATTTTCGTATTTAAATTGATATGAACGGCAAATTGTGACATCGATAATAGCTCTATAATATCAATGTGTGCATGGTGATAGGTCTATTTATAGGATGGCATAATGATAGTTATCGATCTACATAGCATCACGACTACAGTGTTCGTTGATTATAACACCATAACGTGATATATAACTGATAAGAGTGTGAGTCGTGTCACAAATTGCAATCGGTCAAACTCTACAGTGATAACGTTACTTACCAAAGAATGAGAGATCATGAGTATTACAATAATTCTTTATTAAGTAATCAAAGGCCTCCGGCCCACAATACAAGTATAATACATAATGTGAACTATAACACCCCACCTGATCAAATGTCATACAATTCCAACTAAATTTCAATATTTAACTGTGAGTACGAACTATACTTCATACCTGTTGATCTCTGATCTTTAACATGTTATGAATAAAAGATGAAATTCTAAATATCGTTGTTTTATTTGTACAACAAAGAAGAGAATAAAACGTTTCGATGGATTTATTGGCGGATATTGAATGTAGATATCGATTACGAAAATCTGTGTATCTATGACAAAAGAAAAACGCATGGTACTCGTCCTCAACAACTTCAATATCATTATGAACAAGACAATGAGTGCAAATGCGTTCTTCTCTATCCACGCCGACATGTCTACCCGTCTCTATATTTAGTTTATGACTTGAGCATCGAAATCGTGCCATAGCTTTTCTCAAATGAAATGGCATATCTAAACTAATGTATTTCTCAACGTTTAAAAGAGATTTGAAGTGTTTGTAATGGTCACATCGCGAAGAATTATCGATACTACTGTGCCAATCTTGTTTTAAGCAATCTGCGATCCTTAACTTGAGTTGGGACATAAATATATCAGGGTTACCTATATCTTGGGCTATCCATACGAAACCGAATCCAAACTTAAAAAGAAGATGTCTAACTTCTGATGCCCATGTTTTCCGACCTACATCGTCCAACGATTTAAGCATATTGTAACAACTTTTTGGATATCTAGTATTAGGCATTTGTAGGAGTTTACACCAATATTTTATACATCTTGAATAATATTCGTGGCATAACGGTAGTCTTCCGCACTCGCCGATAGCCATGCTATTATTTACCGAAAAGTTGATACCAAGGAACGATTTACATACTCGTGACTGTACTGATTCGATTTTGTCGGAATATGCGAAGCCCCAAATTTCTGAACCGTAACACAGTATGGGTTTGACCATCGCATCAAATATCTTAAACATTTCTGTACTGTGAAAGTAACCAAACTTACTTTGATAATATTGAACAGCTTTTATAGATTTTTTGGCCTGTGCTGCTAATTTTCGTTTTGCATTTGACCATGAAAGTTTGGGAGTAAATGTGAGCCCCATATATTTATACAAGGACGTTGTTTTTATCGGACTATCCCCAAAAGTCCATTTTTCATAGTTACGCAACGGTCCACCTTTTCTAAAGACTATTACTTCGGTTTTTGAGAGATTTACTCTCATACCTGTCTTATCGCAGAAATCTTTAATAACATTTATTTGTCTTTGTAGTTGTATCGTAGTTTCTGCACAGTTTCCCAAATCATCCGCAAATAACAGCGTTAATATGTCAGGAATGTCATTTGTTACAAATATACCAGTCTGACATTTCTCTCTCAGAAGAGTACATAAGTCATTAATAAAAAGCACAAACATCAGAGGACTGCTTACATCCCCTTGTCTTGTACCAATCTTACACGGGAAACTCTCCGTTAAATGATCATGTGATTTAACACAAGCAGATAAGTTACCGTACATGCTACTGACAATTTTTAGAAATTTCCCGTGCACACCTTTACTCATTAGGCTAGCCATGAGAATTGAATGCCGCAGCGTATCGAACGCTTTAGCGAAGTCAACGAACAGACAATAGAAGCGACCTCCCTTTCGAGATAGGTATTTTTGCGCTAACGCTTGTAAAATAAACATATTATCAACAGTAGAGTAACCTTCTCGAAACCCAGCTTGTGCCTCGTCTATTTTATTATTCTGTTCAGCCCACGTATATAATCGTTTTTTAAGGATTGTAGAAAATATTTTGCAAATTGTATTTATGAGGGAAATACCGCGATAATTATTAGGGTCATTTATCGATCCATTCTTGTGAATCGGACACATAATGCTTAGTTCCCATGACTCGGGGAATTGGCCTGTGTTAAATATTCCATTAAATATCTTCGTAAGAATTGATGTCACCATATCGACTGTATTTATGAAGAATTCTGGTACCAGTCCGTCACTTCCGCTACTTATGCCTGTTTTTAAGGACGTAATACTTTGGCGCACCTCTAATTCAGTAATAGGATCGTTTAATACATCCGCCGTATTGTCATTATTCAGAGCCTCTTCTAGATCAATCTCAGTGAGATCGTCTGAATGAAGAAGATTCTTAAAATAAGTGAACTATTCTTCCGGTGTAATGGTTGATTTATTACATTTTGATTGGGTTGACGACTTAAGTGTTTTCCAAAACTTATTTGGATTACCTCGGGTATTAACTAGATCTTGCCTTTTTCTGGCTAAACAAATATTATTTTTTGTACGACATGTAGATTTAAACGTATTTTTTGATATTTTATAATTTGAGAGATCATCCTGGTTATTCGATATTCGAAATTTACGCAATAAGGAATATTTGACCTTTTTGAGGTTGTTACACTCATCATCCCACCATTGTGGTTGTGTTTGAAAATATTTAAAACGTCTAGCACGCATCGACATACTCTCTGCGCATTTGGTATACACGCTAATTAGAGTATCGGCTGCAATATTTATGTTTTCCTCTATACCTTTAACTATATCAGAGTACGAAGAGTTTAGCAAATAATTAAATTTAGTTAGAAACTCGTCTTTTTTCGATTCTACCCAATTATATCGCACTACATCTGGACCTTCTCTATTCGGTGCCGTTTCCACATAAACGGATGCCGTATCATTTATATTGGTAACCCTAGGTGTAAGACTAATTTCACAACGCAAAGGGAAATGATCTGATTCATCGCGGTCTTCTACAGTAAAGTATGAGATAAACTCAAAAAGATCAGTGGATGCTATATTATAGTCCACAACGCTCGAACCATTATTTGCAGTACAAGTTATATTCCCTTCTTTGTCATCAAATAATCGGCCATTTAAGATGTGCATATCAAACAAACAGCAACATTCAGTAAGCAAAGTGCCATAATTATTGTATCTGATGTCTTTATTGTTTCTAGGTAAGCTGAATGTATCCCCCGTATATGGAGTATCCCCAAAGATATTATCTAATCTATCGTCTGGTATGAAATCTAGAAAATCTTTTGTACGCGAATTCAAGTCACCCCCCACAAACAATAAGTGATCAGTGTAGTCACTCTTTATTTTAGTAATATGATTTTCAAAAATGGTAATCCCATTTTCATCCCCTTGTTGGTAAATATAAGAACCTTCGGGCGAAATATATGTGAAATAGAATATAACATCTTGCATACCTTGAAACAATGAACCTTTAAAATGCAAAACTACACAGTTCTTAAAACATGTAAATATTCTTGTAATAAGATTATTTCTCGTAAAATATTGTTTCACAAATACACATACACCTCCGTTATTTCTACGAGATGAAGATTTTCTTCTGACATCGTCAAAACATGTATAATTATGTAGAAACTTGTCAAATTCAGTTTTATAGTTACTCCAAGTTTCGCATAAAGCTACTATGTCAAATACGCTAAAGTACCCTTTTATTTCTTCATTGTCACTATATTTGTTCAGACCCTGTATATTCCAAGTTAGAATGTTTATGTTATTATTTACATCGCTAATGTTTATGTTTATATTTACATCATTATGAATGAATGAATCACTCGCATTCCTAATCGACGGGCCTTGGCCATCTCCTCAATCCACGTGTCCACCAGTAGCTCCTCCTTCCCTGTGGTTTTCCTCGTCACCACTGACCGTATCGGTAGCTTCTCTCTCTCGATTGGATAATCGCGATCCATTGACATGTGGGCGTGTTTGTTGTCCGCCGTAGGTTATGAATGATCGGCGTGTATGCTCTGTGTTTCTGCCGATACACGTGCATTCCTGTGTGTCATCATCATATTTGTATATTTTGTCGTCAATGAAAAGTTTATCGTACCTTATAGAGGCGTAACGTCCGTCTGATCGAGCCTCCATCATCTTCTTGCCGAGTTGCCACCGGTGATGTTTTACACGTGCTGTGTAGTCTTCACTGACCCTAATCGACGAATCTCTGCGGAGATTGTCTTTGGCGGTTCTCAACACTCGGTCTTTATCCTTAAATTTTGTGAATTTAACAATTATTGTGCAATTGCCATTATTCCGACCATTATTAATACGATGTGCACGCTCTATGTCCATTGTAGCACCATCTTGAATCCCAATCGTGTCCTGAATACATCTCCGCACTTTTTCCTCGCTTACCTCCCATTTCTCGTTACTGGGGCCTTCAATACCATCGAAGCGTAGGTTATTCCGCCTGGAGTATGCCTCTTGTTTATCTAAGCCATCTTCCAATTTACGAATACGAGTCTCCAACTGACCATTTTTTTCTTGAAGTCTCACATTATCCTGTTTCAGATCGTCACACGTCTGTGTAATCTGTTCGACTTGTGTGTTCAAACTCATCAAGCTAGTATTTATAACTGACATGTTCGCGTTTATAGTCGTGTTGAGATCTTGTTTTATCGACAATATTAACTGGGTCAGCTCACTTTGCTCACTTTGTGTATTGCCGGGCATTGATTGTCGGCCACTAGAAAGTCCCAGGTCTCCCGCTTCGGTTACCGATATCGTAGACTGGCGTGTTCGTGTATTTCTGACATTAGATGGCTTATCAACAATACTATTGGCACCAATAGTAGCATGTGATTTAGATGAACTCTGATTTTGCGACGAAGATGGACCTGGGTTCGGCTCAATTCCCGCCATTACCAACAGTATACTGAGTCCGCATAGTAGACGTATTGTCAGCTTTATTTGATTTTTACGCACCTTTAACGTCTTCAAATAATCCTTGAACTTTCCGGGCATACAAAAACAACCTATTTTGGCCCTCCATTGTTCCACAGATACTCCCATTTTGAATTTTGCAGAAAAATCACTCACTCCCAAAAAAACATGTCCGACGTGACCGGATGTAGGTGGCGCTTTTTGTAGGTATCAATACATCAGACCAAGTGCCGACACAGATGTATTTAGTAACTCATACTTCCCGATAACAATTCCACTGTGGAATAATCTCAGCCCCACAACAGTCTCCGCTGAGACAGTAGATGGGTTCAAAATCCCAAATTTAAGCATTAAGGCAGAGGTTACCAGTTAAACCTCTGATCTACTTCCTGAAAATAGTTTTAAATCAGTGGCCCAGTCAGTAGACAAATATCTAAAAAAAAATCTCTTTTTGATATTTAGATAAATAATATTTGGATTTTAACATGCCACCACCCTTCCTGCCATTATGGTCCTATAGGACAGTGTGCAGTATCAATAGAAAGAAAGAAAACCAAGACAATAACAATATACTAGTTTGACCAGTCTTGTGTTACTATGGATTGATACAGTCACCTAACATGACAACAACCTTATTAGGTAGAAACAGCAAAAAATAAAATAAAAAGCTCATGCCACATTTGTCTGTCTTCTTGCTTCTCCAATATCAACGTACTAAACATACGTATGATATCGTATAGAAATGATTTTAAACGGCATGATATATATTTCGATATCGAAATTCGATTTAAAAATCAGCATGACTAATCAACGTTTAAATCGTCAGCTTTGTCGGAATGAGGTAGATATTTTGTTATTATTTAATAATAACTCAATCAAATAATTAAGGTAGCATATTTAACTGATTTTTTATCTTGATAATTACGCTAATTAATCGATATATTTGGGAACTTTAAAGAGAAATCGTCAGTTTGCTTATTGAAGTTCAGTGAAGATTTTGTAATTATATAATTATTTCTTTATTACACACTACTATATAACTAGATCATTTTTGGATGAACATTACCATTTTCATAAGAACTATAGCGTGTGTAAGATCATAAATATGTCAAAGAAGGCACAGAAACGACCCTTTGGTATCTTGTTAGAAATGTAACGTCCATTACAAGCTCAAGTTCACTTAATAAAGTGCTCTGACATCAAACAGCAAACAGTGTTTGTACTACAGTATAAGAAAGTTTTTCGTTGTATGTGCTATATAAGTTAAAGAAACTGTTTCAGTGATTATATGTGCTATGAGATGTCTTTTATTCTGTCAGAAAGTGATTTTCTAGCATTTTTTATTAAAAGATTTTAAAA
>JAWPHD010022417.1:0-25153 GCA_037043455.1 Cyrtodaria siliqua | reverse complement strand
CTGGCTTATCAGCCTCTCTCAGCAAGTGCGGGGTTTCAAATATTGCTGGAGGGTAAGTGCATAACTCATAAGAGAATAGCGAATCCAGTTCGTCTTCTGGAAGTGATTCTTGCCGCAGAAACAAGCCGTTGAAATAATAGTTGCGAGTCTACCTTGACAACGTCATCGCCTATTTTCAAACCAGCCGTATCCGACATTGTTTTTAATTGATCTTTTCGCTTGAAAGCAAAATCCATAACAGTGCTTCCAGCCATTTTGTCTAGAATCTTGATCCCAACAGCTTTCGCATCATCTACATTAACAGAATCATCAGAAACAACTCCACTTGATATACATTTTAGCTCAGGATCATTATTAAAGGTTATTTTTTTCGCTGAGATATTCTATTAGAATGTTCGTGTCTTTTTTGTCTCTCTGTTGCCGTGCGTTTGAATATCTTTATGCTGGTCACTGGTGATGAATTCTGTTCCTGATACTTGTTGCATAGCTTCGTTGATTTCTGAGCAAGCTGGCCGAGAAAGTTCCCACAGCGTCCTCTGTGTTTGTCATTCCCCTTCCTCGTGTTAGCCCACCAGTTGTTTTCAAACTTCTCATGAGCATTTGTTCTATGACTAAATCAGTCAAGAGTCCTGCCCAAAATCAATCGCTTTGTCTTAGTACATGATACCCCTCCATAAAGTACCTGTACACATCAGGACTACTTGTTTCTAATGCTAGCATGTTTGCAAGGAATACGTGTGCCGACCGCATATAAGTTGTGGCCAGATGCTGTGAAATAGGGTAACATATCTAATACTGCCTGTAAATGGAGCTTCCAGTTGCCAGTTGCCAGATCGTTCTGCCTTAAAAAATCATATCAACCTTCTCCATGTATTGAAGCCACAATCTTGATGTGCGACTTTGCTTTAAGTTACTACGGTGCGTATCTACTCTCTCTTTTATGCGCTCTACTACAGCAGATGAACATGCAGATTCAACATCTAACTCACCTGCAAGAACCTGATCAAACACAGCCGATGCACACTCGATATCATTGTCAATGCCTATTCATTCATGTCTATATGTTTCTTCAGCAAACAATTCTGCTGTCTCGATTAGGTGATTTTCCGTGTCCGCAGATACGTTAACTTGCTCGTCAGAGGTACTTTCCATCTTATTTGTTTCCAGTCCAACATTGCATGTCTCATCAATTTTCCGAACCACCATTGAACTCAGCTCCGTCATTTGTTTCGCCACCTTCAATTTCACCACTCGGTTTGTTCTTACGTATGTCAATATTAAAGACTTCGGCGGCCATTAACGAATACAGGGCCATATCTACAAGGTTGTGGCCTCTAACTGCTCGTGATATGGCTTTGCCTGTTAGCATGTGCATAACAGCATTATCCGCATATATTGTTTCTAGCAGTTCTGTTAACCCCGAGTCTGTCATTATATGACCAATACAGCCTAGGAAACTCATTTCCATGTGCAGTCCTTCCAATCTGAGCACAATGTGTCGCAGGTCACTGTTACTAGGTTCTGATAGAACGATGTTCAGGGCTTTCCACCATAGAGGTATGTCAAATGTGAGGATTGGCGTTACCTCGTTTTTCTTGTCTGGTCATTTATAAAATGCAATGTTGAGTAGATACAGGTTTCATCACTCGCGCACGTGTTGCTTCACATTTATAACAAAAATCTTAAGTAGCACACAGATCTGTTACTGCCTTTAAAATTATGTTTTATTTCAAAATCAAACATATACATACTTGTCATCTATGTAACTGTATAACAAGCTCCATCAAGTGTGTATCAGTTCACTTAATTGGTGTTTACCTCAGTACCAAAACATGTGTTGTCAAAAAGAGCGGCAAACTTTTAAGGGAAGGTACTCTATCAAATCAAACACATTTTAATTAAGGGAGATTATCTGAACTATTTTACCTACAAATCTACTGTTATGACCAATCTAAAACATTTAGTGAGGTCAAACAAGTAGATCTATTATAAAAAGTTGGATATCTTACTTAATTTAACATTAATACGTAAATATCATTATAAAATTATGTTCCCAAAAATTGTTGATTTTTTCCAATTTTTCTCAACTTTCAACCTTAAAATAAGTACACTTTCAACTTGAGTTGTGAATTAAGATATCTGATAGAGAACAACATAAATAATTAAATACAAAAACAATTGAGAGTCTGTCTATTTATTTGGTCAGATTGATCATACATTCTGATTGTCTTCTCTATAACAAGCATTATTTACAATATAACTGTATATTTTATTGTTTAATTTTTATTTTTTTTAATTATTCCCAAAAAAGGTAATTTTTTCATTATTTTACATATTTTTTCCCCAAATTAACATATTTAGCACGTGATTTGAGATGAGGACTTTGGATATATTTTTTTCTATTATTAATCAGTTAAAACCATTTCTGTGCCAATTTCTTTTACCTAAAAGTGTATTTTTACTGCTCTAAAATGTATGTGGTTTGAAGCGAAGAACCATGTATCCTGAATTTATTGAATGTGTCTCGAATTATGATATATTTTGTGTAACTGAAACTAAACTTGACGAGCACGACGATATCGCCATTCCTAACTATACTTTTGTTTCTAAACGAAGGAAACTAAGGAAGCAAAAGTATAAGAGAAAAAGCGGCGGTATCGGCCTCTTCGTTAATTCTACGTTATATCATAGTGTTAAAACTGTAATGTCCGAATCTGATTATTATTATGGTTGAAGCTCTCTAAATCACTTTTTTTTTAATGTGGAGGAAGATGTTATTCTTGGTATAGTCTACATACAACCCTAAAACTCGAAGTTCTTCAGCATCAATTCATATGGATATTTAGATTCTGAAATTGAAAACATGTGCAATTCAAATAAATATGTACTTCTCATGGGAGACACCAACGGTCGAATTGGTAAATTAGCCGACTTCGTTGTCGCTGACCCTTTTTTGGCTAATCACTTTGAATTTGACAAAGACACAATTGATTTTTATAATGCCATTTTGAACTTACCTAATAATAACTTGTCGATAAACAGGGAATCCGAAGATACCAGAATAAATAACCATGGCTATTTGTTTATTGACACTTGCAGAAATAATAACTTAATTCTCTTAAACGGCCGATTCGGTAAAGATAAGGACATTGGTAAATGCATGTTTCGAAATATTTCGCTAATTGACTATAGCATTTGCTCTCTCGAAAGCCTAGACTTATTAAAGGATTTCGAAGTTATCGATCTTGATCCGCTCTTTTCAGACGGTCATGCGCTTCTCTCACTGGTCTTATACACAAATATAAGTACAGCCTTAAATAACGAGAACTTAACCCTATCTAATACACGTAAAATTTCACCCAAATGGGACGAAGATAATAAACATGCTTTTCTAGACAAACTAGACCGAAGCAAAGCTCAACTTCTCCATATTGATCAACAATCTGTAGACAATATTACCGACTCCATAGGGAAACTATTTTAAAAAAACAGCAATAAATACCTTTGGTCCAAGGAAACCATACAAACCTACGCTCCTGCAAACAACCCAAGCAATAAACCGTGGTTCGTTCATAAATGCCGAAACGCGCGGATCAAGTACATTTATAACGCTCGTAAAAAATATATCAAACACGAAAAAACGAGAACAACAAGAATTCGTATAAATCGGCCACCAAAACATACAAAAAACTTTAAATGCATTTATTAATAAACACAAATATGATAGCAAGCAAACCATTAGAAATCTCCATTCAAAACGTCCTAAAGAATATTGGCGATATCTCAATAGGATGAAGCCCAAAACAGTAAGCAAGACGCCGCCATTAAACGATCTGTATGAGTATTTTAAAAATATCAATACATATACTCCAGAAAACGAAGAAGATAATGATCCATTCGAACTTAATGTTGCGGATGACGATGTCATTTTAAACTCGCCTATCACGCCAGACGAGATCTTAAAAAATATATCTAAACTGAAAAACTCAAAAGCCTCTGCTGATGACCAAGTAATAAACGAATATATTAAGGTTACTCAAGAAGTCATGCTACCAATATATACAAAGCTCTTCAATATTATTCTTGACACAGGGTTTCTCCCAACAAGTTGGTTAGAAGGCATCATTAAACCCATTTTCAAAAACAAAGGCGATCCCCTAAGACCTGAAAATTATCGCTCGATCGCCATATTAAGTTGTTTCGGCAAACTATTTACATCTATACTAAACGAACGAATTAAAAAGTTCCTAAATGAAAAAAGGAATCTTAGCTGAAAATCAAGCAGGGTTTAGAGCCAAATATGCCACAACTGATCATAGATTTGTATTACACAAATGGGTGGAGATGTTACGTTCACAACAAAAAAAGTTGTTTTGCTGCTTTATAGATTTCACACAGGCATTTGACTCCATATGGAGAATAGGCCTATGGCGCAAACTCCTAAGTAATGCAATTAAAGGCAAATTCTTCCGTATAATATATAACATGTATCAAAACATTAAATCTTGTGTGTCCATAAATAACGATACCTCGAATTTCTTTGCGAGTCAATGCGGAGTCCGTCAACGTGAAAATGTATCACCTATAATGTTTGCTATCTTTTTAAATGACTTACAGGAGTATTTGCTTAACACAGGCCTAGATGGAATTAGAGTCGAACCCCAAATAAATGTATTTATAAAGATTATAATACTACTATATGCTGACGATACCATTATCCTAGGTGAGAACCCCGAATGTTTCCAATTAAGTCTAAATAAATTCCATGAGTATTGTCTATCGTGGAAATTAAAAGTAAACTACAGCAAAACCAAAATAATTGTCTTTGGTGCCAGAAACATAAACCGTTTCTCATTTAACATAGGACCGGAAAAAATCGAAATAACAAATAAATACAAATACCTAGGAGTAATATTTACTAGCTCGGGTAGCTTTTTAAACACAAGAAAACATTTGACCGAACAAGCCAAGAAAACGTCATTTCTACTTTATCGGAGAATCAATAACCTAGACATACCCTTAGACCTCCAACTTAAATTATTCGACCAATCAATTCTACCAATATTAACCTACAATTGCGAAGTTTGGGGATATGAAAACTTAGATATAATAGAACGTGTACATACTGATTTTTTAAAAAGAATTACAAACAGTAAAAAAAGCACCTTCTTACATGCTATATGCGGAATTAGGCAGACACCCAATCGCAGTCACTATACAAACGAGAATGATAAACTTTTGGAATAAATTGATCCTAGGTAAACAAATAAAACTTAGTTAATTATGTTATGAATCAATGGTTAACACAGCTAATTACGAATACAAGTGGCTAAAATACATTCAAAACATACTTAATCGCCATCTATTGCAAAGCAAATGTGTCCATCGATCCATTAAAAAAACTTTAATCGACCAATTTACTCAATCATGGAGGGCAGACCTACAAAATTCGTCCAAAGGGCGTAATTAGACGACCTTTCATTTGAACCATATCTAAAGTTACCGAAAAACTACTAAATGAATGTATTCAAATTCCGAACAACTAACCATAGATTTCCTATCGAAACTGGTAGGTTTGCGAATATCCCGTACAACTTAAGGCGCTGTACTCTGTGTGACTCTGATATTGGTGACGAATTTCACTATCTCTTAAAATGCCCTCAGTTCGACCCTATGCGTAAAAAGTACGTTCCACGATATTTTTACCGACACGCTAATGTTATAAAATTTAAGGAGCTTCTAACTCATTCGTCAACCAAAATACAAATCAATCTATGTGTCTTTGTCCGAATTCTATATTTCAAACTGTTAAACAATAAGTATATAGATATAATATTTACATGCTTCACATTTGAAGCTGCAATGTCATTCCACGCAACTGTTATCCCCCTAACTTTTCCCACCATATCAAGTGGGGATCCTTTTTAATTAAAAATTAGTAATTGTATAATTTGTTGTATGCATAATAATTCTCTCATGTTGTAACTCATGTTGCCTGAGATTGTACATAATAAAAGATTGTTCTGTTCTGTTCTGTAGGGAAACTCAATAACCGATTTATTGCATCGAGCACCATTTTTAAGGCAAACACCGATAAATTATACATTTAACCCATGTTAATGGAGCGTCAACGTCATTGTAGTCTAGTAATTATAGGTTTTAAGGTCAAACAAATTCCAACAGAAAGTATTTTAGGGTTTTTAGAATCACTGACTTGTAATGAGTTTCAGAAAAAAAACTCCTCAAGATAAAGATGGTGGGAAATGCTAAATTTTGGGGTAAAAGTTGCGTTTTTAAGAGAAAATCTCCGAAAACTTGAATAATTTTATAAAAAAATCATTTGAGCAAATTAGAATTTTCTAACAGTGCGGAAATGCTCTTCCAAATACATCTCCATGTAAATCACGGTTTTATAGATGGATATTGGGTTAATAATATGAGATTTTGGGGCAAAACTATGAAAAAAATAATAAAATCGTTGATTTCTGTAATATATTTGGTGTTGCTAGGCTATAAATTAAAAAAAATACTAAATGAGTTGTAAAAACTTAGTTTCTTACTGTTTTACACAGTTAAAGGTACAGAGATGTGCCAGAAAAAAATCCTTTAGCATACGACGATATAAATTACTTTATTTTTGGGTCTCAAAAATGTGTTTTTCATAAAAAAAATCGCTGAAAAGAGGAATCATTTTGTAATAAGATGTTTGAACATAAACTTATCTAATGGAAGTGATAAAATGGTGCGCAATTATATATACAAATGTTTCATTGTATCGTAAGTTAATGTGAAAGTTCGCATTGTGAGCATTTGGGGCAAAATGTTGAAACAATTAAAAAAATCGTTGATTTCTGTAATACAGTCGTAGTACAGGCTTTTAAGCTAAAGAAGTAGTGAAATTAATTATACAATTATAATCTATAATGGTTTCCCATAGAGCAAGATGCAAGGATGTGCCCCAAAAAAGTCATCAGGCGTATACTGTTGAGAAATGCATTATGTTCGGGTGGCAAAATGTTTTTTCATAAAAAAATGTTGTAAACAGGAATCATCGTTAAGATGTATTTTGAATATACATACTACTTGAACTGATATTATCTTATATATGCATCTATCCAAATGTTTTATAGTATCACAAATTTAGTTAGATGCTCAATTTTAAGGTATGTAGCAAACAAAATGTCCGTTGAATAAATGTCTAGTTACAATGGTTACGACCATGGATCATGTTTGCATCATTTGGAAAGTTTATATATAAAATAATGAAGGAAAAACATGATGTAATTACATACATATGTATTTATAACCTTTTGATACACATATTATATACACTTCATAGAATATGTAGTGGAAATATTGTTCAAGCAATCATTACAACAGGGTTTATAATCATTTAAATTGCATATATGGTAACTTATATTAAAATGGTGCAATATGTTTTATATTTAGGTGTGATAATTAAATTTAATGAAAAAGATCACTGTATGATAAGTTTTAAAAACAAGTTCAAAGTAACTGTATGAAATTCATTTTTGAAATTTTGCGCAATACTCATATCGAAGTTGTAGGAGCTGTTGTTCACATCAGCTAATATTATTGCTTGTTTATGTAAGAAAATAGTGATCAAATAACTAAAAAAATAATTTAAATGAATCTCAATTTCTATAGAATTCATAGAGCTTACATTTTGGCACTGCATACATGAGATTCCATGCTTTCTATAAAAACCTGTTACACATTCAATGCTATAAATGCACACTCTGATTACATTGTTTTGGTTGTTCATAATCTATATAACCTTTCATTAACATGCAATGCCCACACTTCCGAGAACCAATTATTTGTTGAAAACACCAAGGTATATATGTTATTTAAAAGGGGAAGACTAGTGTGTTACTAGTGGGATAATCCATAGATTTAGCTAACTATCAAACATCCCATGTACGAACATGTTTGGTACAAACTTTGCACAGCTGGTGTTTTCAGCTGTAGCACTAAGATTACTAAACTTGTAAAACATGCGCATCCATCAATATTATTATTTTTCCAAAATAAACCTTGTGTTTTGGACTAAACGCCTCGCACTCTATAAAAAGCTATATACATGTATTTACATACGTATACAAGCTTGGTTACTAACAAGAGGCCTCGCTAACCCATTGGATATGGCCATGGCTTTCGAGCCACAGGCCTCTGCCCCAATTGGTTCGCTCCCTAGGCATGCATGATGGGAAACGTCATCATACATCTCAAATACTCTGCCCCGCATGGGTTCGCTCCTTTGCGGAAGCATGTATGATGTTAACCTTCACCCTTCATGGCATCTCCATTTGAAATTGCATTCCCAATATAACCTAATATTAGTGTTAACCCCATTTCATTCAGGGTTACAAATACAAATAGCATCTGTGACGTCCAAATTATTGATAAACTCAATTGAAAATGTTATGTTTTACGCATAACAAAACAGTTCATAGCATCACAGGGGTTAGGACATTTAATTATTCCAACATGCATCCTTTTATCCATTACAAAAAAAGCAAAAATATATTTTACTCTAGACATATGAACATCTTCTAATCCAATATCCCTATCAATTACAAAAATTATCAATGTTTGAGTATACTTCTTTTCAACATGTCCGCAATGTGAGTATCTTATTCAATCTGGAAATAATGAAACTGAGCGAGTACATATATAAGGCAAAATTTTATAACTCCCAAAATTTTGTTTATACTGCTCAAATGATTTTTGAAAATCGGTTCATGTATATTTTGCATTTTTTTCAACCAAATCATAAAGCCTCGTATGTGTGTGGACTTATTTCTGACACAGTAGTGCACATGCGCAACACTTATAATGCGCCAAACTGATACAAGAAAATGATCTTTCTACACTTTTTTAGTTTATAACCAAGTACTTTGTGTATGAAAAGGTTGATTCTATGCAATTGTTAAGCAAGTCGTCAAAAAAAATCACGGTTTGAGCATTCTTCTTAATTTCAAATACAATGAAAAACTTTGATATAATTATGTACATTGAATAGTGAAACATTTTGTGACATCATTGTATTTTTTGTTTCAGCTAAAACGATTTTAAAAACAATTCTGGTTTTCAGCGAATGTTGATGAAAATTGCATTGTTTCGCAAAGAAAAAGGCATTGCCATTCATCATACCCTTGGATACTGACACATCGTTGCTCATTGCTTTGTGGGAAACCGTTAGAAATGATTTCTTAGCATTCGCAACAGCTCGATAAATTCCATAGAATCATATTTCGAATTTATGTAGAAGGAATCCACTGGCTATGTCATACGATTATGGCGGCGCTCTAGACCCCAGCAGATTCCCTCCAAAAGCCATTAAAAGTCAAACCCAAATTATCATCAGTTTTACAACGTTATTTGGCCGATAGATCTATATATATTTTATTTACAAGGAATCGCTGATATAACCTTCATCTTTATTGTAGTAACAAACATGCAATGCAGATCTTACATTTTACACGTGTGGCTAACGGTCATACTGTTTAGAATACAGCAACAGTGAACTATTTTTGTCCCGTTGACTTCCGGATAACACAATGTTAAGATTTTCATCGAAACACATAGGTGTGATTCCAAATGTAGACCGAGTATTTTTTACAAATGTCTCTTTTAGTTCATACATACTTCATTATTAAAGCCCAGTAATTTGATTGTATCACAAAAACATTGCTGTTTTTTCTCCATTTCTGTTCCATGTTTTGAACCTGACCTCGCAATTTGAGCATCTTATTTACTTCTAAGTTCTGATATTATCAAACATATGTAATGTACGTTTTATACACCATTTTTTCACTTCAATTATATTTGTTGAAATACTTATTTGTGATTCTTTTCTAGCGATTTTTGATGAAGGATAATTGTTTTAATTTAATTAGCGTCTTATCGATCTCTGATTCCGTGTTTCACATGAAGATGGGTTTGGAAGAAGGTTTCCTCACTTTAAAATGAATATAATATGCTGTATTTTCAAAATAAAATACCTTCCATCATTTTTCTTAAAAGCATTTGAAGCAAACAATTAAGGGTGTAAATATTGAATGAACAATATATGTATTAGATAGTTAAAAAACGTGTTTATGAACATTTGTATAGCAATAAATTTAATAATTTGACATAAGAGCAAAATCGTCGTAAGATGTTCCATAAAACGGGCCATTGTACTACGAATGTATTACATAAATCAACGATTTTATTCATTTTTTTCAACATTTTGCCCCAAAATCTCACAATGTGAACTTTCACATTAACTTACGATACAATGAAACATTTGCATATATAACTGTGCTCCATTTTATCACTTCCATTAGATTAGTTTATGTTCAAACATCTTATTACAAAATGATACCTGTTTTCAGCAATTACTTTTATGAAAAACACATTTCTAGACCCAAACATAAAGTATTTCAGATCGTCGTATTCAAAAGGACTTTCTTCTAGGACATCTCTGTACCTTTCTCTGTGCAAAACAGTAAGAAACTTATTGTTTATAGCTCATTTAGTATGTTTTTCCTTTATAGCCTAGTAACACCAAATGTATTACAGAAATCAACGATGTTATTCATTTTTTCCAAGTTTTGCCCCAAAATCTCATATTATTAACTTCATATCCATCTATAATACCTTGATTTACATAGCGATGCATTTGGAAGAGCATTTCCGCACTATTAAATGATTCTTATTTGCTCAAATGATCTTTTATAAAATTGTTCCAGTTTCCGGAGATTTTCTCTTAAAAACGCAATTTTTACCCCAAAATTTAGCATTTTCCATCACCTTTATCTTGAGGAGTTTTTTTCTGAAACTCATTACATGTCAGTGATTCTAAAAATCCTAAAATACTTTCTGTTGGCATTGGTTTGACCTTGACTCTTATTTTCGACAATAATTACTGGCCTATTGAGATGTTCGCGCAAGTTGACGTCATGACGTTGACGTCACGGCCGGTACAGTTTAAAATATTATTAATTTACTTATTATGTTTGTAACTAACGCCTTCAGAAACTATTTGCAAATTATTTAAACTTTGAATCGAAATTGTAGTCCATATTGTTTTAGTGAGTCCCCTCTATGAAATCTACTGACCCACTATAGAATAATAGAGGGTCACCATGTGACTGCTCTTATCCAATGAAATTGCTAGGATCTTGTGAGAGGTGCAATAAAATATGTTGGCATCTCAGTGTTCATGTTTTTAAAGAGAGCATTCATTCATACCACCACTAGTAACATGTAAACCTCCGAGGTGTATCGAATGTAGTTCCTATAATAAAAAGTAATCCCTTCATTTTTGATGGAAGGGGGCATTATAAGTAGGGGAAAACTGCCAATTTCTGTTCGATTTTGTTGTTGCATTTAAAAGAAGCGTATTAATAGGTTTTACTGGATCACTGATGCTCATCCCTATGCTTACACTTTGTGAGCAACCATCTCTGAAAAACAGCTGTACCATTGACCTGTTCAGTAAACAAACAAGAATTTTCTTACATGTCTTGTGACTCCACCTTTTCTGGTGATTTTTCAAGTTGATAATCAGTTTTCTCTATGAAAATTACACTGCTGCATTATCCATATTTTAGTTGAATTTGCAGCAAATCATTAATATGTGGCACTTAAACATTGGTGTCTATGGGGGAAAATAATTAGTGGTTTCATACCTATAAGAGATACGCGCAGTAATTAGGACTCGCTCTGATTCGTACCTAGGGACACTTTTCCGATAACAATTGCAAAATAAGATTTCCATAGGTTTGGAGCGTTTTTAGTGCAATTTTGTCTATAAAAGCCGTAATTTTGAGTTTCAATTTATTTTCGTGTTTGAAATGATGTGTTTGTGAAGTGTTTACAATTGAACTATGTTTGTATGGTATGAATATGTAGGGTTGCATGTTTGCAATATGTTTTCATGAATTAAATCCTGCATGGAAACAGGTTTGGTAGGCATGAAACCACTAAATAGTTCCCCTACCCACTAAATAGGATACTATGAAAAAACGATTTTTGTTTAAAAGGTAAAATATTAATTTTATCTTTCAAACACGACTTGGTAACGTTCAGCTAGTATCAGTTTTGATTTTAGCGGTATTTTTGGCATTACTGAGCTCGTATTCGCTTCTTTAATCAGGTATGGTACCACCAATTTTAAAAAATTGCTTAAAAAATCAAATGTTGGCATGAAAATCGACATAACTGGCAATTTTGAAGAAATGCTTAAAAAATCAATTAAGGCATGAAAATCGACATAACTGGCATATTAATCATCCTACTTGTGCCTAAAATGCATATTTTATTAATGTCCATTGACTGTTCTAAACATCTTATCTACTTAATATGGTGTGTTGACAAGAAATGCCATTTGGTATTACAATTCAGATAGTGCAAAAGTTATAAAGATATCTCCGACACTAGTTTGTCGATTTCGGAGTATTGTCCTTGGTATTCACATGACTATATCTCGGGAAATAATCATTCGATTTGCATGAAGTAGGTTTTTTGAGGCATGCTATGAAAATGACAAAACAAAATTCTCATTTAAGAAACATCGGAACATGTTTTCTTCTTTTATAAAAGGTGCAGTAAATAGGACTCGCTCAGATTCGTACCTAGGGACCTTTTTCCGACAACAATTAGTAAAATAAGCTCAGAAATAAGTTTTCCATAGTGTTTTACGTAGGTTTTCAGCGTTTTCAGTCCAATTTTGTCTATAAAAGCCGTAATTTTGAGTTTCAATTTATTTTCGTGTTTAAAATTATGTGTTTGTGAAATGTTTACAATTGAACTATGTTTGTATGGTATGAATATGTAGTGTTGAATGTTTGCAAGAAATATAAAAAGATCGAAAGTAGCATTCAAGGAGGACAGTCAACCACAAAACACAACACTAACATGTTTTCATGAATTAAATCTGCATGAAAATCACTAAATCTTTCCTCTCTTTCCTAAATAGGATACTAAGAAAAAAATGAAGATTTGTGTAAAAGGTAAAATACTATTTCTTATCTTTCAAACTCGACTTGGTATCAATTTTGATGTTAGCGGTATTTTTGGCATTACTGAGCTCGTATTCGCTACTTTAATCAGGTATGGTACCACCAGTTTTAAAGAATTGCTTAAAAAATCAAATGTTGGCATGAAAATCGACATAACTGGCAATTTTGAAGAAATGCTTAAAAAATCAATTAAGGCATGAAAATCGACATAACTGGCATATTCATCATCCTACTTGTACCTAAAATGCATATTTTATTAATGTCCATTGACTGTTCTAAACATCTTATCTACTTAATATGGTGTGTTGACAAGAAATGCCATTTGGTATTACAATTCAGATAGTGCAAAAGTTAAAAAGATATCTCCGACACTAGTTTGTCGATTTCGGAGTATTGTCCTTGGTATTCACATGACTATATCTCGGGAAATAATCATTCGATTTGCATGAAGTAGGTTTTTTGAGGCATGCTATGAAAATGACAAAACAAAATTCTCATTTAAGAAACATCGGAACATGTTTTCTTCTTTTATAAAAGGTGCAGTAATTAGGACTCGCTCAGATTCGTACCTAGGGACCTTTTTCCGACAACAATTGGTAAAATAAGCTCAGAAATAAGTTTTCCATAGTGTTTTACGTAGGTTTTCAGCGTTTTCAGTCCAATTTTGTCTATAAAAGCCGTAATTTTGAGTTTCAATTTATTTTCGTGTTTAAAATTATGTGTTTGTGAAATGTTTACAATTGAACTATGTTTGTATGGTATGAATATGTAGTGTTGAATGTTTGCAAGAAATATAAAAAGATCGAAAGTAGCATTCAAGGAGGACAGTCAACCACAAAACACAACACTAACATGTTTTCATGAATTAAATCTGCATGAAAATCACTAAATCTTTCCTCTCTTTCCTAAATAGGATACTAAGAAAAAATGAAGATTTGTGTAAAAGGTAAAATACTATTTCTTATCTTTCAAACTCGACTTGGTATCAATTTTGATGTTAGCGGTATTTTTGGCATTACTGAGCTCGTATTCGCTACTTTAATCAGGTATGGTACCACCAGTTTTAAAGAATTGCTTAAAAAATCAAATGTTGGCATGAAAATCGACATAACTGGCATATTCATCATCCTAATTGTACCTAAAATGCATATTTTATTAATGTCCATTGACTGTTCTAAACATATTATCTAATTAATATGGTGTGTTGACAAGAAATGCCATTTGGTATGACAATTCAGATAGTGCAAAAAATAAAAAGATATCTCTGACATTTGGAGAATTGTCCTTGGTATTGACATGACCATATCTCGGCAAATACTCATTCGATTTGCATGAAGTAGTTTATTTAGCATGCACTATGAACATGACAAAATAAAATCCTCATTTTAGAAACATCTGAACATGTTTTCTTCTCTGATAGGTTTACCACCACGAATTACATATAAACCCTAATGTAGTTCCTATAATAAAAATTAATCCCTCATTTTTTTGAAGGAAATGGGCATTATAAGTAGGGGGAAACTGCCAATTTCTGTTCGATTTAGTGGTTGTATGAATAAGAAACGTATTACTAGGTTTTTACTGAATCACTGATGAATATTTTCGAAATTTCCACTCTATGCTTACACTTTGTGAGCAACCATCACTGAAAACAGCTATACCCTTGACCTGTTAAGTAAACAAACAAGAACTTTCTTACATGTATTCTGGTGATTTTTCAAGTGGAAAATTAGTTTTCTCTATGAAAATTACACTGCTGCATTATCCATAGTTTAGTTGAAGTTGCAGCAAATCATTAATATAGGACTAGGACAATCATGTCTAAATGCACTCAACAAAACTAAATATCCACAGATGCCAGACATAACAATCAGTAAAAATGGAGTTCACAAACTACTTACAAACCTTAAAACAGACAAAGCATCAGGACCAGAGATAACATTAAACCTCTCCCCCTTAACGAACTCTCTAATGAAATTGCAGATATTGTCCAAATTATTTTTCAGAAATCTCTTTCAAGTGGCGAACTACCTTAAATTCTGACTGGAAGAAAGCGAATGTAGCTCCTTTGTACAAAAAGGGTGATACAAGCGACCCAGCAAATTACAGACCTATTTCCCTAACTTGCATTCTATGTAAGCTTCTTGAATATATTGTTGCTTCTAACCTGTCATCTCAATTCAAACAGCATAATATACTTAAGTTTATGATCTTCAACCCGGCTTCCGAGAAAGACGTTCCTGTGAAACCCAGCTCCTCGGACTAGTGGATGACCTCACTAGAAATCTCTCTCTCTCTCTCTCTAAGCAAACTGACTTAATTCTCTTGGATTTTAGTAAAGCCTTTGACAAGGTCAATCATCTAAAACTTCTCTTTAAACTTCATGAACATGGCGCCTCAAAGGCTGTTACTAAGTGGATTCACTCCTTTCTCATTGGTAGATCTCAAACTGTTGTTCTAGAAGGGGATACTTCTTCTGAGGTACCCGTAACATCTGGTGTGCCACAAGGCTCTGTTCTCGGACCCCTTCTCTTTCTTCTTTACGTAAATGATCTCCCTGAATCTATAGCCTCACAAGTGAGATTATTTGCAGATGACACCGCAGTCTACATCACTATAACCCGTCTGACTGTCAAACACTACAATCTGATCTTCTTCTTCTTGAGAAATTGGAGTCCAAGTGGGACATGGAGTTCAATCCCAGTAAATGTCAAGTTCTCCATATAACCAGAAATAAAAACTCCCTAAAACACCAATATAAACTTCATGGTCAAACACTAGAAGCGCTGTCGGATGCAAAATATCTAGGCGTGGACATATCTCATGATTTATCCTGGAACACACATATTAATCGCATCACAACAACAGCAAACAGAACTTTAGGCTTCCTAAAAAGAAACATACCCACAAAACACGAAAAAGTACGCGAACTTGCATATACCACTCCCGTTAGGCGACAACTGGAATACGCATCCACAATCTGGTCACCATACACTCTCACTAACATAAATAAAGTAGAAATTATACAACGCCGCGCAGTCAGATGGGTAAAAAACAACTATTCACCATATCACAGTGTAACATATGCAAACAAATCTTGGCTGGAGAACACTAAAAGACAGAAGAACTGACTCAAAATTGTTATTGTTTTATAAAATATTCCATCACCAGGTTGAAATTCCAATGCCTCCTTATCTCCAACACCCTATCAGAATGTCAAGACACATGCACCCGAATTCTCTCATACAAATTCATACAAATGCAAACTTCTACAAATTTTCTTTTTTTCCCCACGCAGTCACACTATGGAATTCGCTTCCTCATAGTATTGCTGTCCTGCCAAACATAGATCAGTCAGCCAGTTGAATCACCATTGAGATCCGGAATTGTTGTTTTTAAACTCTTTTTATTTCTTCTATTAACACTCCTTTATTTCACTTATTCACTTAGATAGTCTTATCTATCTACTTTTAACTTTTCTCACTATTCTCTTCGACAAACGCACTTTTTCCTGCTTAAAATACCCGTGAGGGGAGTATAGCAGTATAAACAGATAGATAGATATGTGGCACTTTAACATTGGTGTCTATGGGGAGAATGATTAGTGGTTTCATACCTAGAATATACATGTCCCCCACTTGTTTGTGGATTTTCTGGCAGCATATGGGTCATTTGTGATGAAAATGCAAGTTATTGTTTTTTTAATTGGACCTAGATAGGAATGAAAATAGTTCATTTATTACTTTAAATTTCCAAACATACACAACTCAATGCAAAAACCAATGAGCGTGTTACATCTACTGTGCTCATTTTAATTTGGTGTGGATGCTAGAAACCGAATCCTAGGAACGACAACTCTGTATACGTACGGCTTTTACCCTCAATCTTAAGATTCCACGCATGTGCAATGCGAACTTCCCTTTTAACAACAACAACACGTTGGTTTGCATGAATTTCACAATGTGTTAAAAGTATTTTGAATTAAAAGCCTAATACAAAGATAAATAATGGTAGGTTAACATGACATGGAATCCATTGTACACGTTTCGTTTATATAGCAGTTAAAATTTGTGTTTGAGCGATCTTACAACAACAAAAAAAGAGTTTTAGATTGTACTTTCTTACTCTTTATGTTACTCTGGGCCTGGGCGAATAAATTTGACGTCTGTGCAGATAGGGTATAAAACCCACAGTCTTTCATTTTGTTAGAGAAAGAACGATAGAGCGAAGATGAGAAAGTGTTTTAGTATATGTGTATATAGTATATATACAGCATACTTGCCAACCTTTAATGCTTTAGTTCTTTTTTAAATTGTACATGCTTGTTTTCAAATAAAAGCTTTTCATAACATGAAATAATTAGCCAAAAATTAAATCTGTAAGTGTTTCCCCACCCACCCGTTTGCTTCTTTAGCAACACTAGCAAACTCGAAACGTGACTAGTATCCACGTATAAAAGCCGATCCAAACATCGTATACAGGTTTCATTCATATTTAGTATCCAGTTGGAATAATTAAGCTGTTCATACTCTGGGCCTCCGCTGTGATTCGCCAATGTCGCAAATGGAGAAAGAAAAGAAACATTTGCGATCTTTTTTAAGCTTTTGCGAAAGGAAAATAAAAGCTGATATTAACATATTTTCAATGCAGTAAGCGGATATAGAAAATAGACTGCTACACAGCGTTCTTAGTGGACATGCGCAGTGTAACAGTCTAATAGAAAAGTGGACTGGTTCACTAAACTACATGAATAACATTCGCTGGCTGACTACAAAAACTGATAAAATTATCATAACCATTCGATTGATCACGCGTGTATATTATGGATCATTGATGCTTGCAAATAACATTTTGTAAACTAACTTTCTGACACTCTCTGAGAAGATAATTGATGGAATAAAATAATAATAGGATTAAGACAACACAGCTTGATATCGGGTTTTAAGCTCTTATACAAACATCGACGAGCGTGGCGGACGATCAAACAACGAAAATGAAACTATGGTTGATGTTTGTTAATGAGTGTAGCAAACTTTGTCGGGTGTTGAAAATTAAAGAAATCGAAAGTGATTACTTGCTATTTTTAGAAATAAATACTATTAAAATAAAAGATGAGATCAGAACAATGGCCTTAATTGATTTAATTACCCTCGACGTATGTTTCCTATATAACTTATGTCAAGATGTAAAACATTGCCAATACTGTAATAGCAAACATGGCTTGTAAACGTCCGCTAAATTTAGATTCTTGTTTGACTCCACCTTCTAAATTTGCCAAAATTCGTGTGTTAAGACCTAAATGAATCAATGCATATATGCAGTTTATTTTGAAAATGACTGTGTTATATGGTGAAAAAATGGCTCCAACTTTGGCTCTTATTCCTCAAATGTGGCTCCTTTTTTTCTCATTTTGCGAAAGAAAAAAAATACCCAGAGGAGGCCCTGATATGATACTCCAAGCTTTTTTATTACTGCTTAAACTGTATCGCAATACATAATGCATTAAGGGTTTGTCTTATTGCTATATGCCCTGTGTGGTTCCGGGGCAAAGAATAGGGCCACTCAGTGCTCACACTGGCCCTTTTAAATTAATAGCCACACATTTTTTAGTTAAGAAAATAATAGCCAACTTTAATGCGTAAGAAAATTTGGTCAGTCGTAAGAGCCAAATTTTCAATCAGATTTTCTTTAGACTATCAGGGCCTCCTCTGGCTATATTTTTCTTTTTGTCACCACTTTCTCCAAGTGAAAGAAGTAGGAGCCTAGACTAGAATTTAAAATTTAAAAGTAGGATTCCAGGAACTCCTTACGCATTGATAAAACAAAGAATGATGGATTAAATAATGAATAGAAATATACTTTATGTATCTGTCATCTATATATCGTTTTTCTTTCCACCAACATGTATTTGTAAAGGACAGGTTTTCTCATTCGATTATGTTAAAAAAAAAAAATCCGAAATTATGTACCATCCGAAGTACTATGACACCGCAGTTTTACGGCCAAAAATTTCAAAACATTTAATCAAAATACCATCAATTACGAACCTTTTTCATGCATTAATGTGTTTTGAATGCAAAAAATGGTCTTTCTTATCAAAGGGGAAAGAAAACACAACCCTAACAGTAGGATAAAGTAGTTTTATGTCATTAATTGTCGATCTCAAAGTTGTGACAAATTGAAACTGCCGACACGAAGCCAGACACAATATTCAAACTTCTTATTGTTTCAATGTTTTAATTACTTTATTGCAAGTGTTTTCACAGTTACTTTATTGCAAGTGTTTTTACAGTTCACAATACACATGGGAGTTTGCTACCTATCGGGATCATGATGGGATAGCTATTAATGCAGATGAAAGTAGCGACTATGTTCATAATAGTGCGTGCACAAATTAATTTCATCTCTTCGTAGTTTGTGTACAGAAAAACAAATAGGAAACTGTACCTACTGTTGGATGTGTAACGGATTGTCTGATTGGTCAATCGCCCAAAAGATAACAAATAACGGCATATCTTATTGGCTATTCGGTCCATTAATCACATGATGTTTGCGTGTATCAACAATGCCGATTATCCGACAACGAAGTGCCAATTAAGGGAATTAACAACTTTGACAAGCGATAATTGATAAGCGCGTGGCGACATCACAGGGGGTGTGAACGGATTATGTAATGTTTATTGCGGTCATTTATTACTTGGGGTGTCAAACAGATCATTATACGAAAAATGTATAAAAAAAAAAAAAAAAAAAAAAAATATTAAAATAAAATAATCGCCATTTCTTGTCGACATTTCTTTAAAATAATCGACAGTATTATAAAATAATCGCAAATGGCGACCATGGCGTATGGCAGCGTGAGCACTGCCACTGCAGATCCCGTTGGAGGGGTAGGCAGAGGGGTAAAATTATGTTCATTTTATCATTTTTTGTTCATGCTCATTAAAGGTCTTTATCATGACCCCTGCATTGTTTCAGGTGCCATCTCGCTCAAATCACTAGAGCAGTGGCAGAAAAACAATAAACATGGCTCCAGCTTAAATGGAGTGTCAACAATAGAATTTGCAGCAACTCTGCAGTTATGCAGTTGAGAAGGTTCTAGGCCCATTCTCCATATTTTAACTCGATGTACATGGAGGATGAGCCTAGTATGTTCATTCCTGTTAGGCGCCATATAACCTTTCATGTGTTGGTGCACCTTAAAACCCCAATTCAGTTCATATTGCAATTTATCGGAATACGAGTTCGACTATCTTGTTGCAGCCCTAGTATTTTACAATATATGATTCTATATGTGACTTCAGCCCCAAAACGAACACATAGAGCTGCACAGGAAGCGGCATGGTTATCGACTCGATTATCATGAGAAGAAAAGGAAGAAAGAGGGGCGTCGACCCCACGAAGAGTCTCACAAGGCCAAGAAATTACGTGGCCTTAAAGCCAAACTTTACAACAAGAAACGTCACTCAGAGAAAATACAAATGAAAAAGACAATTAAAATGCATGAAGAACGTAAAACAAAACAAAAGACAGATGAGAATGTTCCGGAGGGTGCGGTACCAGCCTATCTACTGGACAGGGAAGGACAGAGTAGGGCTAAAGTTCTATCAAATATGATAAAACAGAAACGAAAAGAAAAAGCGGTATGTATTCGTTTGTTTGTTGTTACTTTATATAGTTTAATAAAAAATGATGTTTTAATATATAAATTAGGGCTATTCCATTAAAACATACACGAGATTCCAGGAAGGCAATTTAATAAACATCTATGGGTGAACTAGGGCTATTCCATTAAAACATACACGAGATTCCAGGAAAGCAATTTAATAAACATCTATGGGTGAAGCCTATTGTCCAAAAATTGTTTTTTCAAACTCAATTTTGAATCCTGTCTATTTATGGGTAGGTGTTCAATTTCAAAAGTGCCTTCCTGGGGTCCCATGTATGTTTTAATGGGAAATCCCTAAATCGTTTTACATGTTAATACATATACTGTTATAAATTAAACAAAGTAATGTTTTTCATTACAACATTTTAACCGAAAGTTTAGTTCAATTAATCTTGTATATCTTATTCTATGGTGTTATACAAAGTAACATGTATATACAAAGCATGCAAAGCAAAACAAAATAAAAGTCCAACCTTAGATACCTTTCCAATGCTTTAATGCTTGCTAGGGTTACAGCAGAATATTTTTTTAAAGAAAGGACGACCTATTATAATCTAATATAATTGAAATTAAAGTGATAGGTGTGACTATGACCTTGATAGCCTAGGTGTGACTATGACCTGTGTACAAGAGTAACATGCATAATTTATCCTCTACCAGGGTAAATGGGAAGTGCCTCTGCCAAAAGTGAAGGGATTGAGTGAAAATGAAGTGTTCAAAGTTATAAAGTCAGGAAAAACCAGAAGTAAGTACACAGTTTTGGAACTTATTTATTTTCTCAGTTTATAGCTATTCATTAAACAGAGTTGAATGATTTTTTTTAACTAAAAAGCATATGCATTTGTGTATTCTATGAAACATCATTAAATGAAATTGTACCATTCAAATTTAGAATTAAATTGTGAAGATTCGACTTTACCTGTTGTCTGGCACTTGTTATCTCCCTTTAACTGAGGAGCATCTGTGTCTAGGAAGGTAAGTCCGTTGTTTACGTTTTATTAAATGCCCTATACTGCCATATTTAAATATGATGCACTGGTATAGAATCTACCGCACATGTATACAGGTATATTCCTTGTTTACTGGTAACTCCATGTATCCTCAAGTATCTTGTTCTCGACGTACCTATAATCTCGAGGAAATTTTATTTTGCATAGTTTTCCGAGATTTTGAAGTGCAGTGACAGACGATCAGCCGGTGTTTAGTCAAAAGGTTGATTAACTATTTGACAAAATAAAATTCAGAATAAATAGAGATTATTTAACTGCTGGGATCGATTATAGGGAAATCCTTCACAAGTGGTAGACGTGTGGTTCTTTTCATGAACGAGCGCACGCGAGTGAGTTAAAAAACAAAGCACGTCTACCATCAAGTGAATGATTACCCAATAATCGATCCCAGCAGTTAAATAATCTATTTATTACATTTTAAATTACGTTTTTGCAAACAAATATTCGCTTTATTGAACGTTATCGGCGGATGACTCAGCGCCACAACTTTAGTTATTATTGTGTTCTGAGTTAGCAGCATTAGTTATTATTGTGTTCTGAGTTAGTTATTAATATTTAGCGATAATGAATATTCTTGCTCTGAGAAATCTCGATCTTTCACGCATAGAAATGTAATAAAGCTAAGTAATTACTTACCGACCTATTTCATAAGTTTTTTTCAACTTTTCAACTTCTGTTTAAAATGTTATAAATCAGTTATAATCGTCTGACTTGCAGACGGTCTGTGTCAGTTGAAAGTGTATCATGTTACTAAAAATAGAACAAGTAGTCCTTGCTGAAGAGCTTGTTGAGAAAAAATTCTATGGAAGTCAATTTGGGTCAAACCAAAAATTGCTTGAAATACCAAATAAAAAAAGATATTTATTGATTAAAAACATCACTCAATGTAAAAAATATACCATGGTATCTAGATTAGGTCTCAATATTTTCGTACACCATCATATAATTCATGGTTTATAGGCGAAAAAGCTTTTACTTAATAAGTACTGCCAGGATTATCCATATCTAATATTGAGACAGGTAAGACGCCTGTTTGTGTTCATTTTATATCGGTGATCGCTTGGACTATCGAGAACTGGTAATGCTAGGATATATGGTGCACATGGTACAGAATCTTACACGCTTGTTTGCTGGTAACTTCCTCTTTGAATTAATTTTTTTTTGCTGTTTACTGGTAACTCCCCGTATTTACGACGCACATGGTACAGAATCTTACACACATGTTTACTAGTAATTCCCTGTATATATGATGCACATGGTACAGAATCTTAAACTGTTAACACAAGTTTACCTTTTAACTTCCGTATATACGGTGCACATGGTACAGAATCTTACAAACATGTTTACAGGTAAATGCTGTAATTTCAGTGAAAAATCGTATATAATAATGTTATTTGACTACAAAATCTTATTTCATCGTCAATGACCCTCCATCTAAAATAATCACCTACTAGATTTATAATGTAAAGTATATCTTGACAGGAAAAGGCTGGAAACGTATGGTCACAAAGGCAACCTTTGTGGGAGAAGCTTTTACCAGAAAACCAGCAAAGTTTGAGCGGTTTATAAGACCCATGGTAAGTTTCTTGTGTAATATTTAGACTTCATTTCAAATCTCTGCTAAGTAGGCTTCTGCCAATGAAACTAATATTATCGCTGTGTCATAATTTGTATTTGTGCCGTGCCTTTCAGCGCAATGCTTGTACGCATGAACAAAACCATCACATACTTAAAATTTCACATGCGTTTCAACATTAATGTAAACTTTTTGTATCATCTGCATAGCATGGCAAACACTTACGGACCACTTTGTCCGTAGTCAGTTGTCACACTATTAACCTGCAATCTAACCTTGGCCATAACTTGAAAAGTATTTGACCTATGTTTATGAAGCTTCACACACATCTTCATCTTAACCCAAGGAATGCTGTTACACATGTCCAGTAACTCTGACTCATTTTGACAGAGTTTTGCCCCCTTTCATAAAACCTAACCAAGCTTATAACTGGCCATAACTTAAGAAGTTTTGACTATGTTCGTGACGCTTCACACACATCTTCATCTTACCACACAGAATATTATAACCCATGACCAATAACTCCGACTTTCATTTCAACAGTTATGCCCCTTTTCATAAAACTTTAACCTGCAACCTAACCAAGCTCATAACTGGCCATAACTTAAAAAGTGTTCATGAAACTTCACACACATCTTCCTATTAACCAAAGGAATGTCGTTAAACGTGTCCAATAACTCTGACTTTCATTTTGGCAGAGTTGTGTCTCTTTTCATAAAACAGTAACCTGCAACCTAACCTAGCTCATAACTTGGCAAAATATTGACCTATGGTCATGAAACTTTATACAGTTTTTCCTTATCAAATATCCTATGCAGATTTATGCTCCTTTTCATAAACTTTAACACTAAAAAATATCTGCTTCATTATTCAAAAAGGATTTCATCCCTGTCTTAAAACTTTATAGTTAGATTGTCCTTGTTGAAATGAGCACATGGCAGGTGAAACCAGTGTTCCATAGAACACCCTACTAGTTAACTCATAGTCATTACCATAACATATATTTTGTATTTCCTCTTCCCCTTAAATGTATACATTCAACATGGCTGTCTGTCTTTTTAAATGGCATCAATTTTTGTCAAACAGACGACAAAAAGGCCCATTTTGTATTCTTGCAAGCATCCAGTAGTAATTGCTGGAGGCACTTGTCATAAGTATCTCAGACTTTGTTTATAAATATAGAGTTATATATAAAATCTTGTAACGACTACTCATAAAACTTCACAGGAATGCTGATCTAGCTATCAGAACCTATCAGTAGAGCTTCAAGTTCATTGACCTCTTGTTTTAGATACACAGGAAGTGGATTCTTATGAAAAATATCTTAAAATGCCACTATTTTATAACCATAATATATGATAGGAAAACAAAAGTATTTTTCTTAAATCTTGGTACAATAAAGGGATACGATATGTTAATGATATAAGCAATACAAATCTCTTTACCAAAGAAGAATTTGTAGGGAAAAAAACTTTACACCTAACTTTCTTCATTTCTATGGAATGATAACTGCAGTTAAACACTTCCTTAAGTTCAAAAAAATTGAATCAATAAATAAAAAAATGATGTACCCACTTATTCCATCGCATATTTACCCAATACTACAAAACAAAAAAGGAACACAACCAATGTAGGAAACTTAAAAAAAAAATACATTAAAACCTACTAGTCTAAACTAAGTGGAATAAAATGAATACAATTATTAATAAATGAAAAGGACTGGAGTATATTCTATAATATACAGGTACCTGTTCAAATAACTAAAGACACCAACCTTCAATGGTTGCAAGTACATGTAAGATTGTTGCATAGAATACTTGAATACTTCCAACCAACAAATATCTGACTCTGCTCAACATCAGGT